>QRFJ01003723.1:0-32100 GCA_006176705.1 Cocos nucifera | reverse complement strand
TTTAGCGATAAGAAGGTATGTTCTAATACTTTCTTTTATGTTACAAATGTTATATGATTTAATTGCTAATGAGGTGGTCCTAGGGTTTGGATTTGATTTATATGATTTCATGTTTTTGCTTTGAAATCCATGCTTCCGCCTTGTACACCAAACCATCAGTGGTATCAGAGCAAGCCTTATTAGGTTAAATCATATAATGCTTTGCTTATAATATAATGGCACAAAATAAAAATATGATATAATATTTTTATTAATTTTATTTATAATATGAGATATGAGATTATGTATATATTATTCTGTA
The DNA here is from genome assembly GCA_006176705.1 of Cocos nucifera. NCBI lineage: Eukaryota > Viridiplantae > Streptophyta > Magnoliopsida > Arecales > Arecaceae > Cocos > Cocos nucifera. Next base: position 31,799 of record QRFJ01003723.1, on the reverse strand, counting down.
AAGGTTGCCCTGATATAGTGAAAAGTATTCACTATATAATGATGGTTGTCCTAGAATAATTATACATGTTAATTGACATATATATATTTTATCATAATTAATGCTATTATGCATTTAGTTTGATTTAAATCAATATGTGCATTGAGACCATTTAAATCCCTCTTTAAAAATTATATTAAGTTGTAGTGTAATTAATCTTTAGCTGAATCAGTCAGGATGTCTAATTGATCAATCAGTGTCTAGAAAAAATGGTTCTTGATTGGTAAAGAGAACATGGTTTTTTAATTGGTTCTGTTGTCTGACCTGGCCAATTTATTGGTGTCTAAGGAAAGCAACGGAGGGACTCCCATTCTCTCCCACTTCCTGGCCGATTCGATTAATTTAATTCTAGATTGAAATGCTTAGTATTATATTCACTACATTAAGGCCTTCCTTCATACTAGGTTTCTTATTATGTCCAGAACCATATTAGTTATGTTGTGTAACCACAAGATCTATCATGGGGAAAGATGTAATATTAATCTAGTGCATTGAGATGCTTACAGCATTTTGAATATACTACTTTATTGTGTAACCACAAAAGTAGTTATATTTCATTTTTGACTGTATAGAAATGAAGGATTCTACTTAAACTAAAACATTAAAGTTTGTTGTTCTAACACAAGGCTATTAATGTTTTAGAGGCAAAAGTTTTTTTGAGAGTTGCATAAAATGCAATTGGAAAGAGTTTCCTACCTTTGAACTTATAACAGGTTTGTTGTGCAACCACAAGACCTTTTATAAGAAATTAGGATCTTATTCTCACTAAGAAAATCAATAAGAGGGTTATGATTTTTTGATTAAATAGTGGGAGACATAATTAAATTAAAGTCCTAATTTAATTATGTTTGTCATCATGAGTTGTTTGCTTATATATTGTTCTTTATTATGTAGATTAAATGGCTTCTTCACTTTCATTGCATTCAATTTTGGATTCAAATAAATTGACTGATCAAAATTATGTTGACTGGTTGAGAAACCTAAAAATAGTACTCAGTCAAGAAAAACTCTCCTATATTCTTGATGCCCCTGATCCTAAGCCATTAGAAAATGATGCCACAGATGAAGATAAGTCCACATACAAGATGTGGCAAAATGATTCCCTTACTGTCAAATGCATCATACTTGCCTCTATGAATAATGAATTACAGAGGCAGCATGATAGCATGGACACTCAATCCATATTGCTCAATCTAAAAGAGCTTTATGGAGAGCATAGTAGGACTGCTAGATATGAGATATCTAAGTAATTATTTCATGCAAGAATGACAGAAGGAACATCCATACAAAATCATGTTTTGATGGTAATTGACCTAATCACTTGATTAAGTCAATTAGGTTTTGTTATGGATGGAGAGTTAAGTCAGGATTTGATCCTGCAATCATTCTCAGAATCATTTTCTCAGTTTGTCATGAACTATCACATGAACAAACTGAATTCTTTCTTGTCTGAGTTGTTAAATATGCTCAAGACAACAAAAAGCCATATCAAGAAAGATAAGGCTCCTCTTCTTCTTGTGTTTGGGATCTCCAAGAAGAAGGCAGGCAAAAAGGGTTCAAAGAAAAGGTTGAATCCTAAAAATGGTATAAATAAGAAGAAAAAGGGAAAGAAGGTCTCCAAACAGATGACCTATTTTCACTATGGCAAAACATATCATTAGAAGAGGAATTGCAAGGCTTACCTTACAACCGTGAAGTTTGGTGCAAATAGTGCACCAAAAGGTATGTATAAGATACATACTATATTATCATTAAATTCTTCCATTTCAAATTCTTGGATATTAGATATCAGCTGTGGTTTTCATATCTGCAAATCTTTGCATGAGCTGCAGAAAATTAAGAGTTTGAAGAAAGGTGACTTCAAGCTCTATGGCGCCGGAGGAGAGTCTATCCAAGTAGAAGCTGTAGGGACAAATATTTTGAAGTTACCTTATGAAAAGATCTTTAAGCTTATAAATTATTATTATATGCCTAAGATCATTAGAAATATTATATCTATACCCTTGTTATTAAAATAAGGTTACAGTCTTAATGTAACGAGCGAAGGTTGCTCGATCAAATATTCTAATGAAATTATTTATTTTGGCATATTTAGCAATGGTTTGTTGACTCTATGTTTAGATGACAATATATTTCATTTTGATGAAAATAGAAAACGTAAGAGAGATGACATAAATAATACTTTACTTTAGCATTGTAGATTAGGTCATATTAGTGAGGCTATGATTAACAAGTTATACAAAGAAAAGTTCTTTGATGCTTTTGATTATGAATCATTGGGAACTTGAGAATCATGCCTCATGGGTAAAATGACCAAGATTCTATTTAGTGGACATGGAGAAAGGATAAATGAGTTATTAGGACATGTACATATGGATGTATGTGGTCCTATGACAACTCAAGCCAGAGGAGGATACTCTTATTTTATAATGTTCACTGATGATTTATCTAGGTTTGGATATGTGTATCTTATGAAACACAAATCAGAAGCCTTTGATAAATTTAAAGAGTATCAAAGTATGGTCGAAAAATAAACTGGACAATGTATAAAAATCCTTCGATCTGATTGGAGAGGAGAATACTTATCTAGTGAGTTTCTAGACTATCTTAAAGTTAAAGGGATTCTCTTTGAATGGACACCTCCTTATACACCATAATTAAATGGTGTAGCCGAAAGAAAAAATCATACCTTATTAGATATGGTACGGTCCATGATGTGCTTCACTGAATTTACCTATTTCCTTTTGGGGTCATGCTCTGGAGACTGCAATTTACATCTTGAATAGAGTACCTTCTAAATCTGTATCTAGTACTCCATATGACATATGGAGAAGTAAGAAACCTAATCTTAAGTATCTTAAGATATGGGGTTGTCCAGCATATGTCAAAAAAAATTTTGGACATAAACTTGATGCTAGATCAGACAGATGTCTATTTATAGGATATCCTAGAAATAGTATAGGATATTTATTCTACCATCCTACTGAACAAAAGGTATTTGTAAGTAGGCATGCCACTTTTCATGGAAAAAGAATTTATCCTAGAAAAGGGCAGTGGCAGAAATATTGAACTTAGTGAAGTTCAAGAAAAACAAATAGAAATTTCTCAACCATATAATCACATAAAAGAATCAGAACACATAACTCCTATCCGTAGGTCTAAAAGAGTATGAAATACACCTGTGAGGTATGGGTTCATTATTGAGAACAATGAAGCCCAAGTCATTGAGAATGACGAACCTCTGACCTATATCGGAAGCAGTCAAAAGTAAGGACTCTTACAAATGGCTGGCTGCCATGCAATCCGAAATAGAATCCATGCACACCAACAAAGTATGGACTTTGGTGGATGCACCAGAGGATATAAATCCTATTGGATGCAAATGGATTTTTACGAAAAAGATTGGAGCTGATGGTCAAATTGAAATCTATAAGGCCAGATTGGTGGCTAAGGGTTTTAGGCAAAAATAGGGGATTGATTATGATGAAACATTTTCACCTATTGCCATGCTCAAATCTATTCGGATTATGCTTGCTATAACAGCATACCACGACTATGAAATATGGCAAATGGATGTCAAGACTGTCTTCCTTAATGGTTTCCTTGAGGAGGAGGTCTATATGTCACAGCTAGAGGGATTTGAGTCAAATAAGAGACCAAATCAGGTATGCAAGCTTAAGAGATCCATTTATGGATTAAAGCAAGCATCAAGGAGTTGGAACATCCATTTTGATGAAATAGTAAAAGAGTTTGGTTTTATCAAGAATGTTGATGAACCATGTGTGTACAAGAAAACTAGTGGAAGAGAACCATAGTTTTCTTGGTTCTATATGTAGATGACATACTCCTCATTGGGAATGATATCCCAATGTTACAATCAGTCAAATTATGGCTATCAAATAAGTTTTTCATGAAAGATTTGGGAGAAGCATCCTATATACTAGGAATAAAGATCTATAGAGATAGATCTAAGAGGATGCTAGGCTTGTCCCAATCAAGGTACATTGACTTAATACTGAAAAGATTCAGTATGGATGGGAGTAAAAGAGGTTACTTTACCCATGAGTCAAGGCATACATCTCTCTAAAAAGATGTCTCCAAAGATACCTGAAGAGAGAAATAGAATGAGTTCTATTCCTTATGCTTCGACTGTTGGATCAATAATGTATGCCATGTTATGTACAAGGCCTGATGTTGCTTATGCTTTAGGCATTGCAAGTAGATTTCAAGCTGATCCAGGAGAGGATCATTGGAAAGCTATGTAAAAAATATTCTTAAGTACTTAAGAAGGACTAAAGATATTTTTCTAGTATATGGTGGTTCTGATCTTAAACTAGAAGCATATTCTGACTCTTAGTTTTCAATCAGACCCAGATGATAGCAAATCCATTTCAGGGTATGTCTTTACTCTGAATGGTGGAGCAGTGAGTTGGAAGAGTACTAAGCAGCCAACTGTAGCTGACTCAACCACTGAAGTAGAATACATAGCTGTAAGTGAAGCCGCCAAGGAAGCTATCTGGATGAAGAAGTTCATCACTGAATTAGGTGTTATTCCTGAAATTAAGAATCCAGTACCACTTTACTGTGATAATACTAGGAGCTGTTGCTCAAGCAAAGGAACCAAGGTCTCATCATAAATCCAAACACATTCTTGAGACATGCTTCCATCTCATTCGTGAAATTATTGAAAGACAAGATGTAGTCATAGAACGAGTTGACACAAAGAACAACATAGCAGACCCATTCACTAAGGCTTTACCACTGCAACTGTTTGATCGCCACCTTGATTGTATGGGATTAAAATATAAGGGCGATTGGCTTTAGTGCAAGTGGGAGATTGAAAGGAATATGCCCTCAAGCCAATCATAATTTATTTAATTTTTGGGCTGTTCTTTGTCTTCCAAACTCATGTAATGACATTTTTTAATAAATAAATAAAGGTATTTATTTCATCATATGCAGTGTCTTATTATTTATTTAAGATTATGATGAACCTATAAATTAGGGCTATGGTTTTAGGATTATGATGAGATCATACTAGTGAGACCTAAAACCTTAAAACCCTAATTTAAATATTCCTAGTCGATGGGACATTGAGTTAGGGATCAATGTTTTTCGATAAGACTAGCACATTCTTTGTATGCGCGATTGAGAGGGTGATTGATCTCACAATAACTTGTGTATGACACTAATACAAGAATGTGGGTGCTCATTAGAGAATGAGTTCACTGAATTGATCCAAATCGAGAATATCTAATGGAGTCTTATCTACATGTCAATAGATGGTTCTCATAGTGGAATTTATGCATGTAATCCTTTGATCTGAAACTACCATAGAATCTTATATATATAAATCCATATTTTGGTTCATACTCATTTATGACTCAGTCATGTATGGGATGTTCTGGATATGGTAGATTATATATATGAAGGTTGTGAGTAGGTTAACATAGAACCGATCTCTTCTAGTAAGAAGAAATAACATCCTACCTGCATCAAATAAATGATGATTCAGAAAGACTTTGATCGAAGCATGATGAAAATTAGAAATAGTTTCTAATGTTTCATTAAATGAATCATCATCATAAGATTGAAAGATAAATGAATATGATATTGGGATTGACATATTTTCATATCCAGAGTCATATTCAGGATGCAGAGAGATCGAAGGATCTTGTTGCATGGTAATTTTTGCTCAAGAATATTTTTGGTATTTCCATCAAAATTTTACATCTTTCGGAAAGTCATGATACATTGCTAGACGTTAATCATGTCTTGTGGATTTGATCAAATTAAAAAATATCAATCATGTCTTGTGGGTTTGATCAAATTAAAATTTTAATTTGATCATTAAATTAGAAAGTGTTTTAAATTAAGTCAAATTGGGTTGGCTAGTTTTGACCTAAATCGGTTTGGTTGAGTTCTAACTGGATTAGGTCAAATCACATCCAAACTCACTGCTGGTTAGATGTGGAACCCAATGGGTCACACATACAGAGAGTTGATTAAGGGTCTAATTGGATTAGACCATGTTTGCAAGATGAACATGCTAGCACATGTAGCAAACCCTAGCACCTGATTTTGAATTGGATTCGAATCGGCTACCAATTTGGGCTAATTAAGATCCAATTTGAGCCAAATATGATTTGGTCTTGAATTGGATTAACCTAAACTGATTGGGCTTTAGTTGGGGGGCCACATACCTAAATTCCACATGCCAGAAAGTCTCTCTCTTGTGCATGGGAAGTCTTTCATGCGCAAAAAATTTTTGGCGCATGAAATTTGTTGGCGCGTACCTTCATTGAATTTTCCCATTTGTTATGTTATGTAAAAAAGTTTGAATAGGGGTGGACATCTGATATGGGGTGATAAAGAGTCCTTCTACAAGTTAAAACTCCATTTTATTTTTAATTTTTGTCACCCAGGATTTTTTGTCGCCCAAGACTCCTTGCCACCCAGGACTCCGTAACGCCCACTCCTTCTTGACGCCTCTTGGATCAAGTCAAAGTCCCTTGGGACTTTGACTATTCAAAGATCATCTCCACGCCTTCTTGCTGAATGGGCATCCCTTTTTAGAGCCATTGGATGGCCCTTTTATCTGATCTAATGGATGAAAAGGGTGGCGCCAATAATGAAATATTGCGACTCTTTGTAAATAACTTACGTAGAATTAGTCCAAGAGTCCTTCTGCTTTAAGACACCTCTTGGACTAAGTCTACATCTCATTATTTATTGATGAGGTGTGAGATTGGCTGAAGGGACATGAGATTTTTTTTTAAAAGGGTACGAGAAATTTAGTTGGCACCCGTACATACAGTATAAATAGGGCTGCGCACCAAGAGTCCGTAGGTGTGAAAAATTATCTTTCTTTCTTACGAGAGTTTCTTTTTGTCCAATTTTCTTTCTTTCCTTCTCTTATCTAGACCTTGTCCTTATAAGGACATGAAGTCATCTTAAGACTAAGTGATTAGGAAGGAAAATTAAGAAGACAAAGAAAAAGAAAGATAGATAAGGAGAGGCAAGGAAGCTGACATAAAGGCTAAAGAAGGTCTCACCCTTTTAATTAAAGTTCTTATTATTAGAACTCTAATTATATAAATCAGAGGTGCTGGTGTCTTGATCAAGTCTTTGTGTGGATCAATGTTGGAGGGTGAACACGTTGGCACCAATTGGAAACCCTGACGGACTGCTACCGACGATCAGGTCAATTTAGGATTTAGCGATAAAAGGTATGTTCTAATACTTTTTTTTATATTACAAATGTATGTTATATGATTTGATTGCTAATAAGGTGGTCCTAGGGTTCGGGTTTGATTTATATGATTTCATGTTTTTGCTTTGAAATCCATGCTTTCATCCTGTACACCAATCCCATCAGTATTTAGTATTTAGACACTCGACTATGCTTAAAAATTGAGTTGAACTAAGCATTTTTAAAAGAAAATTGATGCATAGATAAGAAAATTTATGAGATATTGAGGGATCAAGTATTAAGAAAATCCAATAAAGAGTTAAGCCTAGAACATAAAAAGTTTTTCCTTTGAGCATTTCTGATTTTTTCTACTAGCATCAAAGAAAAGTCTACTTTTTATGGGCTTGTGTAGGATAACTATATGTTTCTTCATATAAAAAATTTATTTTAATAAAATAGTTTTCAAGTACTTCTCACTGAGTAACCGGACCTCTTTGCCTAAGCAAGCATTGAGTTTCGCATCAAAAGGTGGAAAGGGCGAAGAAGATCGTTGTAAAGCTAGTCTTAATTCGTAGCCTATTTGATTCGAGTTAGTAATCCCGAGGTGTATTCTATACCTAGGGCTCTAAAGCCAACTGGTTTGAGAGTCATTGGTCCAAGACTTGTTACATGGATCAAATAGAAAGCTTAAGGGGTTAAGACACAAAATAGCAGTACAATATTAAAAAAAAAAGAAGCAAATTGATTTTCCATCGAGTAACCATGTCTCGTTGCCTAAGTAAGCAATGATATTCACATCAAAAAATGGATAATGTGAATAAAGGAAAAGAGAGTTCAGTAAATGAAGGATGGAAGTGATAATACTCTTGCCCATATGAAAGTTTAGACAATTCAGAGGTAAAGATAGGAATAATTTAAAAAAAATTTAAAAATATTTTTATATTTTTTACTTAATTTTTATATTGATAAGTATTAATACCCTAATGACATACCTCATTTATGCTCTACTAAATATTAATGACCATTTTGAAAATTGCTTAGGCAAAATTCGAAACTCTAAAGTTAAAAGGTATCTAAAACTAAATTCTTTCTTTACTCGAGAACGAGCAAAGCTTAAGTTGGGAGATATGATAAGTACCATAAAATTATCAATAAAAATATTAATTTATTAATTAATTTATATTTATTTTTAAGAATTAATGATTAATTTATATATATTTTTAAGAAATTAATATTTTTATTAATTAAAAAAATAATAAAAAATTAATTAAAAAATAAAAATAAAATATAAAATATTATTATCAATAAAAAGAGCTCATTTTTTTAATCGCAACAAAATAAGTTTGAAGCAAATTAGAGCTAAAATGAACTAGATATAATTTTTTTTAAAAAAATTAAAATAAAAAAAGAAAAATGGCTCAGTCGGCTCTTCAAGCCAAGCCATCCAAGCTGACTCAGCCATAGAAGCCAATCAGTCGATCCATCAAAACTAAGCATGGACTGCCAGCTCAGCAGAGGTCAGCTAATCGGAGCCTGCCACGTGGTGGAACTAAACCCTTAAGGGGTATATAAAAAACCTGTCGTGGCTCATCGGGTATTTTCATCATTTCAAGTGGCAATTAATGATAAGCATTGATTCATTGCGGTGTGCAGTGTAGCCAGTCTATGCGGTCCATAGCTATAGGAATTGCACCATTCTATGGTCTAGATTGATGTCGGTCCAGATTTAACGGCTAGGGTTTCTTCCTACTTTAATTTGATTTCCCAACTCTCATATAGCACAATCCGACGGTCAAGAGCCATTGAGTGTTTGATCTAATAGCCAAATTTAGCCCAAAAGATGATCCAATGATTAATGTTTATTGCTTGTTTGATTTGGTTTCGAACTTCACCAGATTCATGATCCAATGGTGGACAGCACTCTAGGTAGCGATCCGACGGTTCAGGAAGCTCGTGACTTGATTAAAATACTTAGAACTCCAATCAATAGCAGATTTTCTTTTGATTAACATTATCGGATGGCTAAAACTTAATCCAACCTGATCTAAAATTATACACATATGATTTTAATAATTTTTGGATCGTTGGATTCCTATTGAATGGCCAGATTTCACCAGACTTCACCAGATTCATCTTGAAGCTATTTTAATTCAAATTTGACCTGGATTCTTCTACAAATGTTGATCAAAACTCTTCTTAGTCCTACATTGCCCAGCAACAAATCCTCCAACCCTCCAACACCTATAAATAAGACTTCAGGCCTTCAGAATTCATTGTCTTCGATTAAGGTGGAGCTTTGGTAAAGGTTAAAGCTATGCTTGGGTTAGAGGCTGCTTCAAAGAAACGGATGCTGCAAAGAAGAGATGGCTTCTACACCATCTCAATGCCGACGTCGATCCAAGATCAGAGATTAGCCTATTTTAATTTTTAATTTTTTTAAAACTTTATGTATTTAAATTATGAACTTTTTAATTAAGATAATATTTATTTTTATGCTCTTTAATTTCATGCTCTTTATTTTTTATTATAATTTAATTTATGCACTTTAATTATTGCTCTTTATTTTACTACAAGTAGATGCTATCTAGATCTTAATATCAAATTATTTTCCTACACTATTTAAATTTATGCTATTTAATTTAATTTTTATTTTTATTTATAATTCTATTTTTTGACTTCTAAATTTCTTTTCATTTTATTTTATTTTATAAAAATCAAAGATTTCAACAAAGCACTAAATTCGATCCGACTCACTACTATCTATTAATTGATTTAAGAAGTCAAATTAAACTGATAAACGTGGTATCTTAACAACAATATCATGCTCTTATCAGTAGGCTAATCCAATTGATTTTGATTCAATAATTTGGTGTCTAAGGTAAGTCTGGTAGATACGATTGGCTGATTTTTAATTGGGAGCTACTCGACCTGAATGCATTCTTGTACGAGTTAATGGCATATCCCTTCCACCGGTCTCACTTACCTGGCCATATCTGTTGACACAGTTCTGATTTGAGGTGGTCAATAATCCGAGCTAACCCATGCCACTAGGTTAGTCATAATTGTTATGACTATGACAAGTCTAGTTTAATGAGACCTGAATCAATTCTCCCTAAGAGAAGATTAAGTCTGAGGTCTTCCACCATTGTAGATGTGCGGGCCCTTCCCGGGGTTGATTGTTCTCGGCTGGATACAGTGGCTCAGTTGCACCGAAAAGATGCAACCATGTCTATTAGGCATTGGATGCTATGGGCTGGAGGATGAGTTGGGCTCAATATTTTGGATACGGTGAGAGACTCAATTAGGAATCCAGTCTCTATGCAAATGGTGGGTCTGACTTAACTAAGGAGTGGATCAATATTCCAGATACGGTGAGATTCATGAATTAGAGACCAAGTTTGGGTGCACCATGATTAGAGAATCATTGAACAAGAGTTGTTCACTCATTGGCTGGCTAACCCATCACCAATAACTGTTAGGTGAGGTGATGAGTCAGTTGGTGAGAGACCGCACCACCCACTAGAAATCATTAATCATGAGAGATTTTTGCATCTCTACAGAGGGAGTGTAGGGATCCGAGAAAATAGTGGAAGGAGCTAATTTATTTAAAAATAAAATTTTTAAATAAATTGGTCAAGTCATAATTACAGTATCTAACTAGAATCTTTGACTCTCTACAGAAAAATGTCTGCGTCCAACCCATTAGCACGTATCCTGGACACACATAGACTGACCGGACCCAATTATAAAGATTGGCTCAGGAACTACAAAATTATTTTGGGTTTTGAGAAGTTAACCCATGTATTGGACCAGGACCCTCCCACCTTACCAGCCCGTCCATCCACTGAACAGAGAGCATCTCTGAAAAAATGGATAGACGAAGATAATAAGGCCAGATATTACATGTTGGGCTCGATGTCTGATGAGCTCCAGCGCCAACATGAAGATATCGGGACTGCTCGCCAAATGTTGGCTCACCTGCAAGGAGATGTTTGGTGAACAGAGTCGCGCAGCCAAGTATCAAGTCACGAAATGACTTTTTAAGGCTAAGATGCGTGATGGGCAGTCAGTCCAAGATCACTGTCTGATGATGATCAAGGACTTGGAAGAGCTTGAGAAGCTCGGTGTGAAGTTAGACTTGGATCTGCAGAACGATATTATTCTGCAATCCTTGACTGATGCATATGGGCAATTCATCATGAATTACCACATGCATAAACTTCAAAATTCCTTGGCCGAATTAATGAACATGCTGGTCACCGCTGAGCTTTCTATGAAAGGTTCTAAAGGCTCAGTTCTTTGCTATGGAATAGGACTTCTTCCAAAAGAAAGTCTTCTTGAAAAGAAAAAGAAGTCTATGAAAGAAAGCAGAAGGTGGAAGATAGAAAGATGAAGAAGACAGAAGCTGAAGAAGAAGAAGGCTGCTAAAAGAAAAAAGTATTTTCCATTGCAACAGCGATGGCCACTTGGAAGCGGAACTGCCTACTTTACCTGGCCACCCTGAAGAACAAGAAGGAAGGTCCTTCTGGAGGTATGCTCGTTATTGAGTCTAACCTTATGATTTCTTCTGCATCCAGTTGGGTGCTTGACTCTGGTTCTAGTGCTCATCTCTATGCACTTCCATGCAGGGTCTTGAGGATAGCAGGAGGCTGAGGGATGGAGACATGATCCTACGCATGTCGGTAATGGAGCAAGAGTTGCTGCAGTGGCGTGGAAACATATCCCTCTTCGATTACCATCTGGTTTAGACTTAGTTTTGAAAGACTGTTATTATGTGCCTGCAGCTAGCAGGAATTTGATTTCTGTTTCATGCTTAGCACTAGAAGGCTATGTGATTACCTTCTTTAAGGACCATTGTAACATTCTTTATGAAAGAAATAAAATTGCAAATGGTTTCTTTATTAATGGTCTTTATCAGCTACATATTGATGTATCCTATTCTTAACTATCGAGCAAAACGTGAATGCCAAATCAAAGACCTAGGGATAGTCCAAATGATAGATATCTATGGCACCTGAGATTAGGTCATATAGCAGAAGATAGGATCAACAAATTGGAGAAAAATGGGCTATTGAGTCCATTGACTTCCGAGTCATATCCAACTTGTGAATCTTGTCTTCAAGGCAAAATGACTAAACTCCCTTTTGTTGGACATGGGGAGAGGGGCCACAGATCTCCTTGCCCTAGTACATACTGATGTGTGCGGCCCATTTGATGTGCCGGCTAGAGGCAATTTTGTCTACTTCATTATCCTTTACCGATGATCTGTCTAGGTATGGGTATGTGTATCTTATGAGACACATAAGTCTGAAGCTTTTGAAAAGTTCAAAGAATTCAGACATGAAGTAGAAAAATAAACTAAGAAAACCCATTAAGGTTCTTCGATCAGATCGAGGAGGTGAATACCTTAGCCGGGAATTCCTAGACTATCTTAAGGAAAATGGCATAGTCTCTCAATGGACTCCACCAGGAACACCTCAACTCAACGGGGTTTCAGAATGGAGAAATCGGACTCTATTGGATATGGTTCGATCCATGATGAGCTTCACAGACCTTCCTGATTTTCTTTGGGGACATTCATTGTTTACTTCAATTTATCTACTGAATAGGGTTCCCTCTAAGAACCGTTCCTACCACACCGTATGAGATATGGCATGGTAAGAAACCAAGTCTGAGTCATCTCAGAATTTGGGATTGTTGTCCGGCTCATGTCAAAAGACAACAAGCGGACAAGTTAGAGTTTAGGTCCTTTAGAGCTCGATTCATAGGATATCCTAAAGAGTCATTAGGATACTATTTCTACATTCCAGAAGACCACAATGTGATTGTGAGTCGACATGCCATCTTTCTTGAAAAATAGTTTATTCAAGATAGCGGCATTGGAAAGCAGATTAAGCTTGATGAGAAAGTCTCACAAGTACAATGAGCTAAGGACCAATTGGAACCAAATCAGGTTGAGCCAATAAGAACACTACCTCCTCCACCTCGTAGATCGGAAAGAGTTTTCCATCCCCCTGAAAGATACTTAGGTATTATTTCAGAGGAAGTAGAGAAAATGTTCCTCATAGGTAATGGTGCTCATGGTGATGATCCCAAAACCTACAACGAGGCGATATCAGATATCGACTCCGAGAAATGGCTAGAGGCAATGCAGTCAGAAATTGACTCGATGCACTCAAACCAAGTCTGGACCTTGGTAGATCCACCAGAAGGTATAGTACCTATTGGGTGTAAATGGATCTTCAAGAGAAAGATTGGTGCAGATGGGAATGTGGAGACATTCAAGGCTAGACTAGTGGCAAAAGGTTATAGTCAATGCGAAGGCATTGACTATCAGGATACCTTTTCCCCAGTAGGCTATGCTAAAATCCATCCGCACATTGCTTGCCGTTGCAGCCTATTTCGATTATGAAATATGGCAAATGGACGTGAAAATGGCATTCTTAAATGGATATCTTGAGGAAGATATCTATATGGAACAGCCGCTAGGTTTCACATCCAGTGATACTGATCACAAGGTTTGCAAGCTGCAAAGGTCCATATATGGACTTAAGCAAGCATCTCGGAGCTGGAACACTCATTTCAATGATGTGATCAAAATATTTGGTTTCATCAAAAATGAAGAGGAACCATGTGTTTTCAAAAAGGTCAGTGGGAGCGCTGTTGTCTTCCTCGTATTGTACGTGGATGACATCCTCCTTATTGGAAATGATATTCCCATGATTGACATAGTCAAAATGTGGTTGTCCAAGGAATTCTCCATGAAAGACCTAGGTGAAGCATCCTTTATTCTAGGAATTAAGGTCTATAGGGATAGACCGAATAGGATGCTAGGACTTTCACAGAAGATGTACATAGAAGAAGTACTAAAGAGGTTTAGTATGGAAAACTCTAAGAGGGGATTAATACCCTTCAGACATGGTATTCATCTTTCCAAGAAGATGTGCCCTAGCACACCTGAGGAAATAGAATGCATGAGCAAGATCCCTTATGCTTCTGCAATAGGGAGCCTCATGTATGCCATGCTATGTACACGACCTGATATAGCCCATGCTGTGAGTGTCACAAGCAGATATCAGTCAAATCCAGGTGAAGAACACTGGACTTCTGTGAAATGTATCCTTAAGTACTTGAGAAGAACTAAGGATATGATGTTGGTCTTTGGTAATGGAGAACTCCAAGTCCAAGGGATACACAGACTCGGATTTCATGTCCGATATAGATGATCGAAAGTCGACATCTGGGAGTCTGTTTGTGTGCAATGGTGGTGCTGTCAGCTGGAAGAGTTCCAAGCAAACTGATGATAGCAGATTCCACCATGGAAGCAGAATATATCGCTATGCATCAGAGGCTGCAAAGGAAGCATTCTGGTATAAGAAGTTTGCTGCAGAAATTTGGAAGTAATGCCATCAGATGCCATTCCTCTATACTGCGACAACAATGGCACCATAGCCCTTGCTAAGGAGCCGAGGTCTCACCAGAAATCCAAGCACATTGAGCGGCGATACCACCTCATCCATGATTACCTCGAGAAGGGTTACGTCGAGGTCAAGAGAGTCGAACTCCATAGATAATGTGGCAGACCCACTTACAAAGCCGTTGGGCCAGCAGAAGATCGAAGCCCACCTTGAGAAGATGGGACTTAGACTTGTAGCCAATTGGCTTTAGGACAAGTGGGAGATTGTTAGATATATGTGCCCTAGAAGCCAGAATTGGCTGACACTTGTAATACACTTCTAGGGGCAAAATTATAATTTTGACTATAAATTAATAAAATGGGTTATTTTCTATCACATATGTGTATTTAGTGTCTGTGATACATCCTTTGAGTTAATGGTAATGATAATTCATATTTTCAAGAGTTGAAAATTTAAGACATGAATAATCATTATTAACTCATAAAATGCTCCCGACCATAGGATCATCACGAGGATGGTGATTGATCCGGAAGGTTGGTGTACAATCGCTTCTCTTTAGTAGATGAGTCTTGAGTCTATGGTGTGGAGACACCGGAGCGAGAGTACAGGTACTCGTTAGAGAACGAGGGCACTGAGCGTGACCACCTCGAGTAGTCATTAGGAAGTCTACCTTCTCGTCAATGACTGACTCGATGCTGCAGTAGTGTGTCTGGTTCTTTGACCTGAGGTGCATCGGCAGTTCACCTTGAGGGTGTTATAGTTTGACTACACCATTACTCGGTCTCCTAGCCATATGGAATCCCTGAGGTGTATGTTGGCTATAGCATGTTCATTGTAGGAACTGGATTGCATCAAGATGGAATCTATCTACCTCGGTGGTAGAGGAGCAGCCCTATGAGCAGTCCCTGAGAATCAAGATCATGAGAATCAAGTCCAGAAGCCATGGCCATGGCAGAGTGAAATAATAGAAAGAGTTTCTATTTAGGATTTTCACATTGGACTCGAATCGAATGATTACATCATATGACAGAACTAGGGTTTGACGAGTTCACCTTAACCCTAATCTGATCGGGGCTCAAGATAGAAGAACTTAATCACATAGGTAGCTGCACCAAGAGGTTCGCATTTTCAGCTCTGATGGGTTGCCACCATATACTGCTAGGTGTCACTGGTGGATTTTGGGAGCAATTAGAATGATTTAGATGATCGATCATTCTAGCTGTATCGAATCAGAAGAGTTCTGATCCATCGAAAGGAGTTTCGATGATGTCGATGATAGAGATCGCATGACATATCCCATTACCAAATACAGAACTGAACCTAACTAGGGTCACACAAATAAGGATTTGAATCTGGATGATCATCAATTGAGCTAATCCAGTTTGATTGATTTGAATTAAATCCAATCAAGTTCAAGATAATCGTGCTAGCACACGATTGAGCCTAGCTTTCTCCTTCTATAATATTTTTGATTCATCGCAATCGAGTTAAATTTAATTTGACTTATTTCTGTATCTTGAATAGGTTTATTTTCATTGACTAAAATAAGTCTAGGTTAGATTAATTATAGTAATTAAATCCATTCCCAGAGCAATTGGACTAGGGTCAAAAGTTGACCCAATTGAGAGAATTGAGGGTTCCCTGATCAGATGCTTCTAGAAAGTTCTCTAGAAATCTTTTTGACCTAAATTTTGGATATGTGATAGGGATTGAGTCATGCTATGGGTGTGCCAAATTTTGTGATTTATGGTAGAGTTATGACTAGATTTTGATAGAGTTTGATTTGGATCAACCTCTTGAGGGAAGAATCCTAGGCGCAATGGACTCTTCCTTATCTACTCATGTTGCTCACCTTTTAAATCTTTTTTGTTGACAAAACTAGATGGGATATGGTGGTTTTTTGTGTAGAATAATTCTTAGAGTTCTTTTGATCAAATAATAAGTGATTTGATCAAAGGACTCTATATGGCATTGGGTTTAAGAAATCTTTCTCACATCATTATAGAGAGATCGCGCAAAATATTTTCCATGCCCAAAGGAGCCAGCTCTCTAATATCCCACGCCACCTCTATCCACTCTCTCACTCTCTTCTACATGTCCAAAAAGTTAGGCACAAATCTAAGTTGAAGGTCCAAGATTTTTTGGCATAAGATTCAAGATCTACACGATGGTGTTCGTGAGATGGATGGACTGGCTTCAGAAATAGTTTTGAAGGATCTATAGATCAGATTTAGATCTAATATTTGAAGGAGAGATTCATGAGGAGAAGATATTCAGATCCTATCCAAGTACATACCAGTAAAAGCTATTCGCATGCGTGGCTCCTTCCAAAATCTTAGGAACCAATAGGATCATCACAGGATAATCAGATTACCTAACAAGATACTTAAAATTAAATCTAATTTTATTTTATTTTTAATTTTAATATTAGATCACCATAATTAAATCTAAGAATTCTTAGATCTAATCAGATTGTTGAAATTTTTGTAGAAAAATCTATCTTAGATCTGATCAGATCTGAACGATCCTATGGCGGAAAATTAATTTTTTCTTTAGATTTTTTTATAAAAATTTTTATGATCTGATTAGATCTAAGAGTTCTCAGATCTGGTCGAGGTGATCCAATATTAAAAATTAAAAATAAAATTTAATTAGATTTAATTTTAAGTACCTGATTAGATAATCTAATTATCCTACGATGGTCCTGATCATTCCAAAGGTTCTGGAAGAAGCCACACACGCACCTAGACTCTATTTGTATCCACTCAAGCAGAATCTGGATGTCTTCTCCTCACAAATCTTTTTTAAAAGATTAGATCTAAATCTGATCTGTAAGTCTTTAAAATAATTTTTGAAGGCAGCCCATCCATTTCACGAACACCATCACATAGATGCTGAATCTCATGTCAAAAACATTGGACCTCCTTCTTTTGTTTTGTACCCAACATTTTGCATGTACAAGAGGGATAAAGAGAGGATCAGAGGGGGTGTGGGATATGGTAGGGGTGATAGGAACATGGCCATGGAAAATAATTTCATGCGATCCCACATAACGGCATGAGAAAGGGTTTAAAACCTTATGCACCATCTAGAGTTTCTTTTTGACCAAATAACTTATTATTTGATTAAAGCAACATCTGAATATTCTCCACATCAAAACACCAGATCCTATCTAATTTTGTTGCCAAAAAGAAATCAAAAAGGGGGTGACATGAGTAGATAAGGAAGAGTCCATTACGCCTAGGACTCTTACCTCAAGAGTTTGATCCAAATCAAACTCAACCAAAACTCAAACAAAACACCACCATAAATCATGAAATTTGGCACACCCATAGTATGACTTGAGCCCTATCACATATCCAAAAATCAAAAAATAATAATTTCTAAAAAATTTTTTAGAAGCATCTGATCAGGTGACCCTCAATTCTCTTAATTAAGTCAACTATTGACCCTAGTCCAATTACACTAGGAATAGATTTAATTTCTACAATTAGTCTGACCTAGACTTATTTCAATTAGATGAAAATAAATTCATTCAAGATATAAGAATGAGTCAAATAAAATTTAACTTGATTGCGATGAATCAGAAAGATTACAGAAGAAGAAAGCCAGGCTCAATCGTCTGCAAGCATGATTATCTTGAACCTCATTGGATCTAATCCAAATAAATCATACTGGATTAGCTCAATTGATGACATCCAAACCAAAAACCTTATTTATCTGACCTAGTTAGGTTCAGTTTTGTATGGTAATGAGACATATCGCGATCTCTATCATCGACATCATTGAAACATCTTTCGATGGATCAGAACTTTTTTGATTCATACAATTAGAATGATCGATCATCAAAATCATTCTAATTACTCCCAAAATCCATCAGTGACACCTAGCAGTATATGGTGGCATCCCATCAGAACTAAAAGTGAACCACTTGATGTAGCTACCTATGTGATTGGGTTCTTCTATCTTAAGCTCTGATAGGACTAGGGTTAAGGTGAACTCGTTAAACCCAACATCCATCATATGAATTAATCATTCGATTTGAGTCCAATGTGAAATCCTAATAAAAACTCTTTCTATCATCTTCACTCTACCAAGGCCATGGGCTTAAGGACTCAATCTCATGTTTATCATAGGGCGACTCCTCATTTACCAAGGTACATAGATCCTCTATTGATGCAATCCATTTCCTACAATGAACATGCTATAGCCAACATACACATTAGGGTTTTGAATGGCTAGGAGACCAAGTTATGGTATAGTCGAACTATAATACCCTCAAGATAAACTATCGATGCACCTCAGGTTAAAGAATCAGACACATCACTGCAGCATTGAGCCAGTCATTGATGAGAAGATACACATTCTTATGACTGCTTGAGGTGGTCACGCTTAGTGCCCTCATTCTTTAACAAGTACCTATACTCTCATTCTAGTGTCTCCACACCATAGACTTAAGACTCATCTATCCTAAGAAAATGATCATACACCAACCTTCTAGATCGATCACCATCCTCATGATGATCCTATGCTCAGAAGTAGTTTATGAGTTAATTATGAAAATTTGTCTTAAATTTTCAACTCTTGAAAATATGAGTTGTCATTACCATTAACTCAAAGGATATGTTGGAAATATGCGCTCTTTCCACATGGATCGACGAGGTCGCTGGTGATTAGCCAAGCAACAAGAAAATATTTCTCAAAGATTTATGTGGAAGCACGATCCAACAAATCAAGGAATAAAGAAGAAGAGAAGAAGAGATTTCTAGGAGAAAAGAGCTTTTGATCAGTATATTTCAGCACTCTTACAATGTTGATCTATTTTCAGTATATATACTTTACAAAGGTTCAAGTCCAAGCTCATAGAAAAACTTTTCAGACCCAAACAACTCACATACACAAAATAATAACTCGTGAAAACTGAGCCGGCCCAGTTTCAGACTGAGTCAGCTAACCTACGACTCGATCGACTCAGTCCTAGACTGAGCCGATCCAGTTGTGTACCATGCCAATAGTTCGAAAATACTGCTTTCTATCTAAATTTTTTTCTAAGACCTTGCCGACCCAGTCCTGGACTGAGCCGACCCAGTTTTCAACTGAGCTAGCTTAATCTCATTGTGAGCTGGCTCAGTTTCTGAACTTTACTATTGAGATTGATTTTTCTTCTGGCTCGCTCCTATCTTTCCATGACCTATCTTCTTATGTTTTTAGGACTTGGGAGTGCCACTTCTGAGCTCACATTCTCCATCTTGGTGATTCAAAGTTCTTGTGAACTCATCTCTTCTCAATAAACCCATCCATGCCATACATCTCTGAAAGCTATCTCTGGGGAGTACCTTTATAAGTGCATCAGACTGATTTTCCTTGGTATGGACCTTCATCAATTCCACTTCATCTTCCTCCATCAGCTCTCTGATCCTGTGGTACTTCACGTCTATATGCTTTGTACGCGCATGATAGACTGGGTTCTGTGCCCACAACAGAGCACTCTAACTATCACTGAATAGTGTAACCTTGTTCTGCTCCACCCCCAACTCATCAATCAGCCTCCTAAGCCAAAGGGCATCCTTTGCAGCCTCCATTATCCTAATGTACTCAATCTCTATGGTAGATAAGGCCATGATTGGCTGAAGGGTTGATCTCCAAGACACCGATCCACCATATACACAGAAGAGGTATTCAGTAGTAGACCTCCTTGTATCAAGATCACCAGCATAATTTGTATCAACAAATCCTTTCAGAGGACCTGAACCTTCACACATCTTCAAAGATTGTTCTCTAAATCCTCTCGGATGCCCACCAAACATCGAACCATAATCCCTTGTTTTATGCAGATATCTCAATATCCATTTCAACGCTTTTCAATGTTCCTTCCTAGGGTTAGCCGTGAATCTACTAACCGTACTCATTGTATGTGCTATATCTGGTATACAACATACCATAGTGTACATTACACTGCCTACAGCATTTGCAAAAGAGACTCGTTTCATGTACTCTCTCTCCTCTTCTGACTGGGGGTACTATAACTTGGAGAGAGACAGATGGCTCGACAATGGTGTCTCTATAGGTTTGGCCTTCTCCATCCCAAACCTCTCCAGAACCTTCTGGACATAGTTTTCTTATGACAAATGGAGCACTCCTTTGCACCTATCTCTACAAATCTCCATTCCAAGGATTTTCTTAGCTGGACCCAAATCTTTCATCTCAAATTCAGATGATAATGCCCTTTTCAACCTTTACACAGCATCCATGCTTCTACTAACTATGAGCATATCATCTACATACAATAATATGTATAGGGCATCCTCCTCATCTACATTCTTGATGTAGACACAACAATCATGTTCACATCTTTTGAAACCCAAGCTCAAAATAAAACTATGAAACCTTCGATACCACTGACGAGGGGATTGTTTCAAGCCATACAAAGACTTCCTTAGTAAATACACCTTTTCTTTCTATCCCATCTCCATGAAACCATCTGGCTGCTTCATGTAGATTCTTTCCTCCAAAGTCCCATGAAGGAAGGCCATCTTCAAGTCCATCTATTTCAATTCCATGTTATGCTGTGCGACCAGTGACAACAAAACTTGAATAGATATATGATGCATCACAGGAGAGAAAATTTCTATATAGTCAATCCCTTCCCTTTGTGAGTATCCCTTTGCTACCAACCTTGCTTTGAATCTGACTCCACCTTGTTCTAAAGGTGCTTCTTTCTTTGTGAACACCCACTTTGAGCCAATAGGTCGAGCACCCTCTGGAAGATCCACCAGCTGCCATGTCTGATTCTTCTTAAGTGATTTCATCTCCTCAATCATGGCTTGCATCCATGAATCATGATCCTCAAGCTCCATGGCCTCTACATAACTCTCTAGATCTCCATTAGCAGTGATGAGTGCATAGAAGATAACCTCATTAATGCCATATCTGATCGATCTCCTAATAGTACGCTGGGGCTTATGCAAAGCAACTCCCACTGGTACATCTCTGCCTAATATCTATGGTTGCTCCTACACATCTGTCTGAATTGTCGGTCCTCCATGCTGATTTTCAATCTGAGACAATACTTTTCTGGCCAGCTCTACCTCAACAGGAACACTCCTGTAAGTGGATGTAACCTACATGCCATCATTTTCTGACTGGCCACCACTGTTCACCTATGTTTTTTCAGTTCCATCTATCCCATACCTCCTCAAGATGCTCTTCTCATCAAAGATAACATCCCTGCTGATCACTGACTTCTATGCCTAAGAGTCCTACAGCAAGTACCCCTTGACTCCTTGTGAATACCCTATGAATGCCATCTTTTGAGATTTTGGGTCCAATTTGCTCCTCTCAGTTGCCTCCATATGTGCATAGGCTGTGCAACCGAAGACTTTCAGGTGGCCAAGCTCCACCTTCTTCCCACTCCAGACCTTCTCTAGAATGCCTCTATTCAGCTTATAATGAGGGGACCTATTCATAAGAAAATAAGAGAAAGTTAAAGCATCACCCCAAAAGGACTTTGAGAGTGATGTCTGCAGCCTCAAACTCTATGCCTTCTCGATCAGTGTCCAATTCATCTTCTCCATGACATCATTCTGCTGGGAAGTCATCCACACCATGTAATGGTGTTTGATGTCATTTTTCTCACAGTACCTCCTAAACTCTAAGCTAGTATAGTCCCCTCCATTGTCCGACCTTAGACACTTCACCTATCTTCCTGACTCCTTCTCTACTTCAGCTCTCCAGGCTCTGAATCGGGCAAACACCTCTGATTTTCTCTAATCCGATAAATCCACACCTTCCTTGAGAAATCATCAATGAAAGTGATAAAGTATTTTGCCCCACCTCTAGCTGATATAGGAGCTGGTCCCCACACATCCGAGTGCACTAAATCCAGCACTCCTTCGCTATGCTTGGTACTTCTGGCAAACTTCACCCTATGCTATTTGCCAAAGATGCATGGCTCACAAAGATCTGTGCCCTCCTTCTTCAGGGTTGGGATCATACCTCTTCTGCTTAGTTCAATGAGCCGATGGTCACTCATATCATCCATCCGATAGTAAAATAGCTGATATAAAATCTGCTCCTCCTATGCCGCTGCTAGCACCTCTGCACCATCATTTACCATTGAGCCTTTTATTATATAAAGATTGTTGCTCGGTCTTTTATCTCTCAGCACCACCAAAGGTTCCCTAAAAATTTTCAGACATCCACTCCCAGCTTGGCTACTAAAAGCATAACCCTACTCCTCCAAGTAGCCAAAAGAAATCAAATTCTTTTTCAACTCCAGTACAAGCCTGACATTTGATAATGTACGAATGATCCCATTGTACATCCTCACCCTGATAGAGCCAATTCTAGCTACTTTGCATGGATGATCATCTCCAAGGCTGACACTTCCACCATCGATCTTCTAGTCAGTAGCAAACCACTTCCGATGACAAGTATAGTGGTGCGAGCTTGCTGAATCTAATATCCACATAGTATCACACTCTGTGGATCCATCTGATACAACTAGCAGATCTTCTCCACTTCTCACAGAAGCTGTATTATCTTCCTTACTGGCCTTCCCTTTTTCTGATCTCAAAAAGAGACAATCTCTCCTCAGGTGTCCAGGCTGATGATATTTATAATATTTCACTGTCATCTTCCTATGATCGTGAGACTTTGACCTACCCTTGAATTTTTCTCTTGTCTTCTTCTTTGATCTTCCCTATCTTTCATTCACAGCCAAGATCTCAGAGTTAGGGTCTCCGTTCCAGATCTTCTTCTTTTGCTCATTTGATCTGAGCACACCAACAATCTCTTCATAGTTTATCATCCTCTTTCCATAAACTAAAGTTGTTATGAGACCATCATACGAACCTGGGAGAGAACATAATAGCAGCACTGCCCGATCCTCCTCGTCGATCTTTACATCCAAACATATCACCTCAGAACACACCTGATTGAACCTTTGGATATGTGCAACAAGATCACCACCTTCGGACATCCTCAGACTATACAGCTGTTTCTTCAACCACAGCTTGTTCGTCATGTTCTTCCCTATGTATGTGTTCTCCAGTCTCTCTCAGAGCTTCTTTGCCATAGTTTCTATGCAAACTTTGGGCAAAACCTGATCGGCAAAACATATCCAAATTGTGCTAAAAGTAATTTCCTTCAACTCTTCTCAATTTTCAGTACTAATCTTTTTTGATCTTTTTTTTGTCAAGACCTTATACATCCTCTGCTGAACCAACAAGTCCTTTACTCCTTACTGCCATAGAGTAAAGTTTACCTTATCGTCGAACTTCTCAAAATCTACCTTAAATCCACTTGATCCCATGACTTCAGACAAGTCAAGAACAAATCCCTAACAGGCTAGACTAGTGGCAAAAGGCTATAGTCAATGCGAAGGCATTGACTATCAGGATACCCTTTCCCCGGTGGCTATCATAAAATCCATTTGCACATTGCTTGCCATTGCAGCCTATTTCGATTATGAAATATGGCAAATGGATGTGAAAATGACATTCTTAAATGGATATCTTGAGGAAGATATCTATATGGAATAGTCACTAGGTTTCACATCCAGTGATACTGATCACAAGGTCTGCAAGTTGCAAAGGTCCATATATGGACTTAAGCAAGCATCTCAGAGCTGGAACACTCATTTCAATGATGTGATCAAAAAGTTTGGTTTCATCAAAAATGAAGAGGAACCATGTGTTTTCAAAAAGGTCAGTGGGAGCGCTGTTGTCTTCCTCGTATTGTACGTGGATGACATCCTCCTTATTGGGAATGATATTCCCATGTTGACATCAGTCAAAATATGGTTGTCCAAGGAATTCTCCATGAAAGACCTAGGTGAAGCATCCTTTATTCTAGGAATTAAGGTCTATAGGGATAGACCGAATAGGATGCTAGGACTTTCACAGAAGATGTACATAGAGAAAGTACTAAAGAGGTTTAGTATGGAAAACTCTAAGAGGGGATTAATACCCTTCAGACATGGTATTCATCTTTCCAAGAAGATGTGCCCTAGCACACCTGAGGAAATAGAACGCATGAGCAAGATCCCTTATGCTTCTGCAATAGGGAGCCTCATGTATGCCATGCTATGTACACGACCTGATATAGCCCATGCTGTGAGTGTCACAAGCAGATATCAGTCAAATCCAGGTGAAGAACACTGGACTTCTGTGAAATGTATCCTTAAGTACTTGAGAAGAACTAAGGATATGATGTTGGTCTTTGGTAACGGAGAACTCCAAGTCCAGGGATACACAGACTCGGATTTCATGTCCGATATAGATGATCGAAAGTCGACATCTGGAAGTCTGTTTGTGTGCAATGGTGGTGCTGTCAGCTGGAAGAGTTCCAAGCAAACCATGATAGCAGATTCCACCATGGAAGCAGAATATATCGCTGCATCAGAGGCTGCGAAGGAAGCATTCTGGTACAAGAAGTTTGCTGCAGAAATTGGAGTAATGCCATCAGATGCCATTCCTCTATACTGCGACAACAATGGCGCCATAGCCCTTGCTAAGGAGCCGAGGTCTCACCAGAAATCCAAGCACATTGAGCGGCGATACCACCTCATCCGCGATTACCTCGAGAAGGGTTACGTCGAGGTCAAGAGAGTCAACTCCACAGATAATGTGGCAGACCCACTTACAAAGCCGTTGGGCCAGCAGAAGATCGAAGCCCACCTTGAGAAGATGGGACTTAGACTTGTAGCCAATTGGCTTTAGGACAAGTGGGAGATTGTTAGATATATGTGCCCTAGAAGCCAGAATTGGCTGACACTTGTAATACACTTCTAGGGGCAAAATTATAATTTTGACTATAATCAATAAAATGGGTTATTTTCTATCACATATGTGTATTTAGTGTCTGTGATACATCCTTTGAGTTAATGGTAATGATAATTCATATTTTCAAGAGTTGAAAATTTAAGACATGAATAATCATTATTAACTCATAAAATGCTCCCGACCATAGGATCATCACGAGGATGGTGATTGATCCGGAAGGTTGGTGTACAATCGCTTCTCTTTAGTAGATGAGTCTTGAGTCTACGGTGTGGAGACACCGGAGCGAGAGTACAGGTACTCGTTAGAGAACGAGGGCACTGAGCGTGACCACCTCGAGTAGTCATTAGGAAGTCTACCTTCTCGTCAATGACTGACTCGATGCTGCAGTAGTGTGTCTGGTTCTTTGACCTGAGGTGCATCGGCAGTTCACCTTGAGGGTGTTATAGTTTGACTACACCATTACTCGGTCTCCTAGCCATATGGAACCCTGAGGTGTATGTTGGCTATAGCATGTTCATTGTAGGAACTGGATTGCATCAAGATGGAATCTATCTACCTCGGTGGTAGAGGAGCAGCCCTATGATGATCATGAGAATCAAGTCCAGAAGCCATGGCCATGGCAGAGTGAAATAATAGAAAGAGTTTCTATTTAGATTTTCACATCGGACTTGAATCGAATGATTACATCATATGACAGAGACTAGGGTTTGACGAGTTCACCTTAACCCTAATCTGATCGGGGCTCAAGATAGAAGAACTTAATCACACAGGTAGCTGCACCAAGAGGTTCGCATTCAGCTCTGATGGGTTGCCACCATATACTGCTAGGTGTCACTGGTGGATTTTGGGAGCAATTAGAATGATTTAGATGATCGATCATTCTAGCTGTTCGAATCAGAAGAGTTCTGATCCATCGAAAGGAGTTTCGATGATGTCGATGATAGAGATCATGACATATCCCATTACCATACAGAACTGAACCTAACTGGGTCACACAAACAAGGGTTTGAATCTGGTGATCATCAATTGAACTGATCTAGTTCAATTGATCTGAATGAGATTCAATTAGGTTCAAGAAAATCGTGCTAGCACTCGATTGAACCTAACGTTCTTCTTTTACTATCATAAATAAGTTGTCCTGACTGAGCCAAAGGAGTTTGTGCTCAATCAGAGGCCTTCATATGGTCTGACTGGAGGTTGTCCAAGTCAGAAAAGGTTGTCTTATTTTGTAAGACATTACCTGCCATTTTTGGTCACCTGCCATTTCTTGTTCCTTTGACTTTGGTCAAAAGTCTGACCTTTGACTGGTCAAATGTTGACCATTGACACTTTGACTTTTGACCACATGTCATGCACCTATTGGAGAGCTGGTGGGGGCCTGTCCCCCTGCCAGAACCTGGCAAGGAGGAGGGCGCACGCCACCCTTGGCGTGTGCCCAAGTTGGAGGCGCCTAGGAGTCCCTTGTTGGACAGGGACTCCATCTCCTTTTTGGATTCCAATTAGAGTTCTCCTAAGAACCAACTTTGACTGGTCTTAGGCACCCTCTAAGGAGGAATCCAGGGGACTCTATTCCCACCAATCAGATTTAGATCTGATTTCACAAAGGGTTGTGATTGGTTGGGAAGAAGAGGAGTTGGATCACGCATAGTCTATAAATAAGACCCTGCGCCCAACTCAAATTAAAATTGATTGAAAAATTCCCATGCCCCAAGGCTGCCTCTCCCCTCCTTCCTCCATGCCAAACCCATCTTCTCCCTCTCCTCTCCACGTCCAAAAGGTGTTTGGGATCTTGGTTGGTGCAATCCAGATCAAGAGAAAGGCGATCAGAAAGCTAGAAGGCTGCGCTGCTGCAAAGGACGACTGCTGATCTTCAAAAGGAGTTTTGAAGATCCTCCAGATCAGATCCAGATCTAATTTTTGGAGACATGATAGAGAAGAAGAGGATCTCTAGATCCAGCCCGAGTGGATACCGGTAGAGGCCAGGCACTTGCGTGGCTAGATCCAGAACCTTCCGCTGCTTACAGGATCATCAACGGGTAATAGGATTACCCACATCAAGGTAAATTAAATTTGATTTAATTTATCTAAATTTTATTTTTATTATTAAGAAATAATAAAAATTAGATCTAAAATATCTTAGATCTGATTAGGATCAAAGAAAAAAAATTTTGAAATATATCTCTTAATCTGATCAGAGCTGAATGAACCTGGTCTGGGAAATCAGGATTTCCCTTCAACTGGTATCAAAGCCAAGATTCTAAAAGTGTTTAGACCTAATTTTAAATTTATTATAATTAAAAAATAAGTGATTTAAGATGTCACATGATATGTGATCAGATCTGAAATCAAAAAAAATTAAAATTAAATGATTTGGATCTAAGATTAGAAAATATGCATGACTAGTTCTAAAATAGAATAGTTCTATAGAATAGTCTTGCATGTTTTCAATTTAATTTAATTAAATCATATTTTAGATCTATTTATTTACTATTTTTTGATATTATAATTATTATAATAACATCTAAAAAATAGTAAATAAAATTATTTAATTTTGAACAACATATGAGATATGATTGATGCATGTCTAGACTAGTTGTAGAATAGTTCTACATAGTTATCCAGATTAGAGTTTATTTTGATAAGATCAGTTTAAAT
Organism: Cocos nucifera; assembly: GCA_006176705.1. Lineage (NCBI taxonomy): Eukaryota > Viridiplantae > Streptophyta > Magnoliopsida > Arecales > Arecaceae > Cocos > Cocos nucifera. Next base: position 3,711 of record QRFJ01003723.1, on the reverse strand, counting down.
CTAAATTTTTAGATTATTATTAGATAATTTAGATCTAAAAATATGCATAATTTGATACGTGAGATGTATGCAAAATATGCCATGATTAGATCTAATTTATATATGAGATATATGATATAGATTTAAAATTGTTTTGTAGTATTACATGTTCCTGATTAAGGCATTCCTCTTGGCCGTCCGGTCATAAGAATGAAGAAGAGTTTAAAGGCCCTCTCTTCCCATCCAATGGCATATTCTTATGATGTGTAGGGGTGCTGCACGTTCGTCCTTAATCAGAAATCCAAAATTGCTGCAAAACCTTAGATCCTAAAATCCTAGGATTTATTGTATATATTTTGCTTATGAACCCTACTTAATTAAGAATTAAGATTATGGAATATTAATTAGATCTAAAATTAAGAATTTTAGATCTAAGACATATTCATAATATTGGGTTTGGGCTTGGATAGCTCAATTAGGTCTAAGTGGTTGATCAAACTGAATCAAGAGTTGGTTAGATAGGATCAGCAATGCTTAAATTGACCAACCTAATAGGATTAAGTCTGGGTCAAGATCGAGTCACGATCAAGCAAGACCTAATTAGGCTCAGAGGTTAGAGTCTGGATTGTAGGCTAACCCAATTGGTTCTGGCTCAACAATTTGGTGTCTAAGGTAAGTTTGGCACATACAATCAACTAATTTTTAATTGGGAGCTACTCGACCTGAATACGTTCTTGTATGAGTTAATGGCATATCCCTTCCATCGATCTCACTTACCTAGCCATATCTATTAACCCAGTTCCAATTTGAGGTGGTCAATAATCTAAGCTAACCCATGCCACTAGGTTAGTCATAATTGTTATGACTATGACAAGTCTAGTTTAATAAGACCTGGATCAATTCTTCCTAAGAAAAGATTAAGTCTGAGGTCTTCCACCATTGTAGATGTGCGGGCCCTTCCCAGAGTTGATTATTCTCGACTGGATATAGTGGCTTAGTTGCACCGGGAAGACGCAACCATGTCTATTAGGCATTGGATGCTATGGGCTGGAGGATGGGTTGGGCTCAATATTTTGGATACGGTGAGAGACTCAATTAGGAATTCAGTCTATGCAAATGGTGGGTCTGACTTAACTAAGGAGTGGATCAATATTCTAGATACGGTGAGATTCATGAATTAGAGACCAAGTTAGGGTGCACCATGATTAGAGAATCATTAAACAAGAGTTGTTCACTCATTGGCTAACGCATCACCAATAACTATTAGGTGAGGTGATGAGTCAGTTGGTGAGACCGCAGCACCCACTAGAAATCATTAATCGTGGAGATTTTCGCATCTCTACAGAGGAAGTGTAGGGATCCAAGAAAATAGTGGGACCTAATTTATTTAAAAAATAAAATTCTTAAATAAATTGGTCAAGTCATAATTATAATATCTAACTAGAATCTTTGACTCTCTATAGAAAAATATCTACGTCCAACCCATTAGCACGTATCCTAGACACCCATAGACTAACCAGATCCAATTATAAAGATTAGCTCAGCAATTACAAAATCATTTTGGGTTCCGAGAAGTTAACCCATGTATTAGATTAGGACCTTCCCATCTTACCAGCCCGTCCATCCACTGAATAGAAAGCATCTCTAGAAAAATGGATAGCTGAAGATAATAAGGCTAGATATTATATATTGGGCTCGATGTTTGATGAGCTCTAGTGCCAACATGAAGATATCGAGACTGCTCGCCAAATGTTGGCTCACCTACAAGAGATGTTTGGTGAACAGGGTCGCGCAACCAAATATCAAGTTATGAAACAACATTTTAAGGCTAAGATGTGTGATAGGCAGTCAGTCCAAGATCACTATCTGATGATGATCAAGGATATGAAAGAGCTTGAGAAGCTCCATGTGAAGTTTGACTTGGATCTGCAGAATGATATTATTCTGCAATCCTTGACTGATGCATATGGGCAATTCATCATGAATTACCACATGCATAAACTTCAAAATTTCTTGGCCGAATTAATGAACATGTTGGTCACCGCTGAGCTTTCCATGAAAGGTTCTAAAGGCTTAGTTCTTGCTATGGAATGGACTTGTTCTAAAAGAAATTCTTATGGAAAGAAAAAAAAGTCTGTGAAAAAGCAGAAGATGGAAGGAGGAAAGAAGAAGGAGGCAGAGCCAAAGATGAAAGCCGCTGCCAAAGGAAAGTATTTTTATTGCAACAGCGACGGCCACTGAAAGTGGAACTTCCCTACTTACCTGGCCACCCTGAAGAACAAGAAGGAAGATCCTTCTGGAGGTATGCTCGTTATTGAGTCTAACCTTATGATTTCTTCTGCATCCAGTTGGGTGCTTGACTCTAGTTCTAGTGCTCATCTGTGCACTTCCACGTAGGGTCTTGAGGATAGCAGGAGGCTGAGGGATGGAGACATGATCCTATGCATCAGTAATGGAGCAAGAGTTGCTGCAGTGGCGGTGGGAACATACCCTCTTCAATTACCATCTGATTTAGACTTAGTTTTGAAAGATTGTTATTATGTGCCTACAGCTAGCAAGAATTTGATTTTTGTTTCATGCTTAGCACTAGAGGGCTATGTGATTACCTTCTTTAAGGACCATTGTAACATTCTTTATGAAAGAAATAAAATTGCAAATGGTTTCCTTATTAACGACTTTATCAGCTACATATTGATGTACCTATTCTAACTATCGAGCAAAACGTGAATGCCAAATGACCTAGGGATAGTCCAAATGATAGATATCTATGGCACCTGAGATTAGATCATATAGCAGAAGATAGGATCAACAAATTAGAAAAAAATGGGCTATTGAGTCCATTGACTTTTAAGTGATATCCAACTTATGAATCTTATCTCCAAGGCAAAATGACCAAACTCCCTTTTGTAGGACATGGGGAAAGGGCCACAGATCTCCTTGCCTTAATACATACTGATGTGTGCAGCCCATTTGATGTGCTGATTAGAGATAAATTTTGTCTACTTCATTACGTTTATCGATGATCTATCTAGGTATGGATATATGTATCTTATGAGACGCAAGTCTGAAGCTTTTGAAAAGTTCAAAGAATTCAGACATGAAGTAGAAAAACAAATTGAAAAATCCATTAAGGTTTTTTGACCAGATCGAGGAGGTGAATACCTTAGCCGAGAATTTTAAGAAAAATGACATAGTCTCTTAATGAACTCCACCAGGAACACCTCAACTCAATGGGGTTTTAGAATGAATAAATCAGATCCTATTAGATATGGTCCGAACCATGATGAGCTTCACAGACCTCTCTGATTTTCTTTGGGGACACTTATTGTTAACTTCAATTTATCTACTGAATAGGATTCCCTCTAAGACCATTCCTACCACACCTTATGAGATATGGCACGGTAAGAAATCAAGTCTGAGTCATCTCAGAATTTGAGGTTGTCCGGCTCATGTCAAAAGACAACAAGCGGACAAGTTAGAGTTTAGGTCTTTCAGAGCTAGATTCATAGAATATCCTAAAGAGTCATTAGGATACTATTTCTACATTCTAGAAGACTACAATGTGATTATGAGTCGACGTGCCATCTTTTTTGAAAAATAGTTTATTTAAGATAGCGGCATTGGAAAGCAGATTAAGCTTGATGAGAAAGTCTCACAAGTACAATGAGCTAAGGACCAATTGAGACCAAATCAGGTTAAGCCAATAAGAACACTACTCCTCCCACCTCATAA
>QRFJ01003722.1:0-123701 GCA_006176705.1 Cocos nucifera | reverse complement strand
GGAGGAGAGCTTAGAGAGTCGAGAGTTCAGAGAGCTTAGCCTTAGTATGTTCGGGAGGGGTCCTTTTATAGCGGAGCTTAGTTGATGGTGACGGCTGTGCCGTCTGGCAGAGAGTCGTCGGGCAGCATGGAGTTTGGTACGGAGAGGAAGGCGTCGTCCGGTAGATCGTGGGAGCCATACCGGCGAATCATCGTGGGAGCCATACCGGCGAGTCGTGGGCCGCATGGACGGCTGTGCCGTCTGGCAGAGAGTCGTCGGGCAGCATGGAGTTTGGTACGGAGAGGAAGGCGTCGTCCGGTAGATCGTGGGAGCCATACCGGCGAGTCGTGGGCCGCATGGAGTCCGGTACGGGGAGGAAGGCATCGTCCGGTAGATCGTGGGAGCCATACCGGCGAGTCAGATCGTGGGAGCCATACCGGCGAGCCGTGGGCCGCATGGAGTCCGGTACGGAGAGGAAGGCGCCGTCCGGTCTTGCTGCAGGCGACAGTTCGTCCAATGGAGTTCGGACTTGTAACAGAGTTCGGCCGAGGGGGAAGCTGGGGGAGTTCGTCTGGCTGAAGGGTCGGCCATCTGTAGAGTTCGGCCGTGGGGTGGTTCGGGACGATTGCCGAGGAGTTCGACCGCTGAGAGGCCCGAAGGAAGCTCGGCTGGCCAGTTGAAGGACTTCGGTTGCTAGTTGGTTCGGCCAGGGCTCGCTGAGGAGTTCCGGATCGCCTGCCTGGAGTCGGTCCGAAGGGGTTCGGCCGCTTGGGCTCGCCTTGGAGTCGGTCCGAAGGAGTTCGGCCGTGGGGTCCGAAGGAGTTCGGCTGCATGGGCTCGCTGGGGTCTCCGAAGGAGTCGGTCCGAAGGAGTCGGCTCGGCCGTGGGGTCGGCCGAAGTCCGAAGGAGTTCGGCTGCATGGGCTCGCCTGGGGTCGGTCCGAAGGAGTTCGGTCGTGGGAGTCCGAAGGAGTTCGGCTGATGGGCTCGCCTGGGGTCGGTCCGAAGGAGTTCGGCCTGAAGGAGTTCGGCCAGGGCTCGCTGATTGCTCTAGGGAGTTCGGCTGAAGGGAAAACCCGGGAGGAGCTCGGATGGCCGAACGGGCGTCTGGGAGGAGTCCGTCTCCCGAAGAAGTCCAGCCGCTTGGAGTCCAAGGAGCTCGGCCGTCAGGAAGTTCGGCTGGCGGTGGGAGTTCATCCTCTAGGCAGTTCGGCCCGGACCTTGGCGCAGGGGAGTTCGGCCTCTAGGCAGTTCGGCCCGGACCTTGGCGCAGGGGAGTTCGGCCTCTAGGCAGTTCGGCCCGGACCTTGGCTGCAGGGGAGTTCGGCCAGAGTTCGGCCGTGTTAGGGGCAGCCTGGCGCTGAAGCTCTTCAGCGGCTACTGGTTACATTGGGCTGAGCGTCGGGCCGGGCTTCGGCAGGAGCGGGATTTATCCCCAACAGTAGCCCCCCCACTCCCGAGTTCAAAAATTGAAGGAAGGGAGTACCAAAACAGGCGACTGCCGAAGTCTTCTTCCAGGCTCCGCATTTGTTGCAGCTGAAGCTCGGGGGAGGTCTCATCTCCAGCCAAGTATTGACGTTGAAGTTGAAGCTGAGGCTTGGGGGAGGCCTCATCCCCAGTCGATGTTTGGAGTTGAAGTGGGACTCGTTTCCAGCCAAAATTGGTGAAGCCGATGTTGAGGCCGGAGTCAATGTCGCCCCCCGTGGTCAGGGTCGGAGTTGACATTGCCTTCATCAACCGAAGTCGATTCGGGGGAGACCTCCTCTTTTGCAGTCAAGGTTATGATCGCTTGGGGGAGATCCCGTCTCCCGCTGATGCTGATACCGAAGTTGAAGCTGAGGTCCTGAAGGAGACCTCGTCTTCTGCAGTGAAGCTTGCCGTAGACTCTGGGGCTCGGCCTTGGACCTTCGCTCGCGTCAGGACGAGGTTCTCCTCTTGTTCCCAACGGGCTGTGGGGGCACATGGGGACCGTCGTCCTCGCCTCTCCCCCCATCCCGTCCTTGGTGGACGGGGCCTTCGACTTTGCTCACGCTAGGACGAGGTTCTCCTCCTGTTCCTAGCCGGCTGTGGGGGCACATGAGGACCGTCGTCCTCGCTTCTCCCCCCATCCCGTCCTTTGTGGACGGGGCCTTCGACTTTGCTCACGCTAGGACGAGGTTCTCCTCCTGTTCCTAGCCGGCTGTGGGGGCACATGAGGACCGTCGTCCTCGCTTCTCCCCCCATCCCGTCCTTTGTGGACGGGGCCTTCGACTTTGCTCACGCTAGGACGAGGTTCTCCTCCTGTTCCTAGCCGGCTGTGGGGGCACATGAGGACCGTCGTCCTCGCTTCTCCCCCCATCCCGTCCTTTGTGGACGGGGCCTTCGACTTTGCTCGCGCTAGGACGAGGTTCTCCTCCTGTTCCTAGCCGGCTGTGGGGGCACATGAGGACCGTCGTCCTCGCCTTCTCCCCCCATCCCGTCCTTTGTGGACGGGGCCTTCGACTTTGCTCATGCTAGGACGAGGTTCTCCTCCTGTTCCTAGCCGGCTGTGGGGGCACATGAGGACCGTCGTCCTCGCTTCTCCCCCCATCCCGTCCTTTGCGAACGGGGCCTTTGACTTTGCTCACGCTAGGACGAGGTTCTCCTCCCGTTCCTAGTGGGACATTTCCGCTCGCTTCTTCTCTTCTTTTTTTTTTTTTTAGCGACCTGAAACGATAGTGTCGAGCAACAAGGTTTTATTGAGGGAAACTATTGGTGTACATTCTCAGGTTTTTCGAGTTCCAAGGTCGGGGGAGCGTTAGTCCTCCGAGCTCCTTTAGGCGATAGGTTCCAGGTCGGACGACCTCTACCACTTCGTACGGACCTTCCCAATTTGGGACGAGCTTCCCTTGACTCTGGGGCTGAGAGACGGCTGCTCGTCGGAGCACCAAATCCCCAACTCTGAATGCCTTGTTTTTGACTCTGGAATTGTAATACCGAGCCACCTTCCGTTGGTAGGTGGCCATCCCGGATGCGGGCCGCTTCCCTCTTTTCTTCTAGAAGGCGAGGTTGGCTCTGAGGTCCTGGGGGTTGAGTTGCTCGTTGAAGCCCACGATTCGAGCAGATGGAAGTTTGAGCTCGATCGGGGATGACTGCCTCGGTGCCGAAGGCCAAGGCGAAGGGCGTCTCGCCGGTCGGTACCCTCTGCGTTGTTCGGTATGCCCAGAGGACGTGGTAGAGTTCGTCTGCCCAGGCCCCTTTGCCCTGTCGAGCCTCGTTTGAGGCCTTGCAGCAGGGTCCGATTGGTCACTTCGGCTTCCCCATTGGCTTGCGGATGAGCCACCGACGTGAAGTGGTGGGAGACGTTTAGTCCTTCGCAGAACTCGGCAAACCAGGCTCTAGCGAACTGTCGCCCGTTATCAGTTATGAGGGCTCGGGGCAGGCCGAACCGGCAGATCAGCGTCTTCCAGACGAAGTCCTGCACCTTGGCCTCGATGATCTTCGCTAGTGGTTCCGCCTCGACCCACTTGGTAAAGTAGTCAATCGCGACCAGGAGGAACTTCCGTTGCCCGGACGTCGTTGGAAAGGGGCCGAGGATGTCCATCCCCCACTGCGCGAAGGGCCAGGGTGCAGTGAGCGGAGTGAGTTCGGATGCCGGCTGCCTTTGCACGCTGGCGTTCTTCTGGCAGCGGTCACATCTCTTCACGTATTCCGTGGAATCACGAAGTAGGGTTGGCCAGTAGTACCCTTGCCGAAGTAGTCTTTGCGATAGGGATCTGGCTCCCGCGTGACTTCCGCAGAGTCCTTCGTGGACATCCTGTAGCGCGATGCAGGCCTCAGAGGGTCGGAGGCACCTCAGCAACGGGAGGGAGTACGACCTTTTATATAACCTGCCCTCGTACAGGACGTAGGGGAGGCTTGACTCCTGAGCTTCCGAGCTTCTCTCCGGTCGTGAGGGAGGACCCCTTCTTCGAGGTAGGCGATCAGCGGATCGATCCAGCTGGGCTCGAAGTCCGTCCGCAGGACGGCCTGAGGTTCCTCGGTGGTCGGGCACTTCAGAGTTTCCAGAAACACCTCTTTTGGTAGTTCGGCCGGGGCAGAGGTGGCCAACTTGGAGAGGAGGTCGGCCCTTGTATTCTCGGTCCTTGGGATGTGCCGAATGTCGAAGCTGTCGAAGGCTGGTATTAAGTTCTTCACCTTCCCGAGGTACATCACCATGCTTTCCTCCCGCGCCTCGTAGCTGCCGCCGACCTGACCGACCACCAACTGGGAATCGCTATAGACTTGAAGCCGACCCACCTTCAATTCCCTGGCTATCTGCAGCCCGGCTATCAGCGCTTCATACTCGGCCCCATTGTTGGTTGTGGGAAACTCGAAGCGCAATGCGTACTCGGTGACGATCCCCTCGGGGCTAACCAGGACCAGCCCTGCGCCGGCCCCGCTAGAGTTGGATGAGCCATCCACATGCAGAACCCAAGCGCCTTCAAGAAGGTCGGCCCTTTCTTCAGGGAAGCTCGACCGCCACAGCTCGGCTTCGTTGGGGCCTGGTCTCCCTCCGATGATAGTCTCGCTTGATTCAAGCTCGGCTTCAACGGGTGCGGTGCATTCCAGCACGAAGTCCGCCAGTATCTGAGCCTTGATCGATGGCCTGGGCCGGTAATTGATGTCGAACTCCGTGAGCTCGATCGCCCATTTGGCGATTCTTCCTGAAGCGTCTGCTCGGTGGAGGACGGCTCTTATTGGTTGGTCCGTGAGGACCGTGATGGTATGCTCCTGAAAGTAAGGTCGGAGCCTCCTGGCTGCGATCAGAAGACAGTAAATTAGTTTTTCTAACTTGGAGTACCTGGTCTCCGCGTCCCTCAAGGCTCGGCTCACGTAGTAGACTGGTTGTTGCGCCTTCACATCTTCCCTGACCAGGACAGCCGCCAGGGCCATTGGAGAGACAGCTAGGTATAGGAGCAGCCCTTCTCCAGGTTCGGGCTTTGCCAGCAGTGGGGGCGCGCCGAGGTAGTTTTTAAGCTCCTCGAATGCCTGTTTGCACTCCGCTGTCCAGCAAAAATCTTTCGGTCGCCTGAGGACCTGGAAGAAAGGCAGGCACCGCTCGGCCGACCTCGAGACAAAGCGGTTCAGGGACGCCACCTTCCCAGCCAGGCGCTGAACTTCCTTAATTATTTTTCGGGGCAGTCATCTCCTGGATGGCTCGGATTTTCTTCGGGATTTCGCCTCGATTCCGCGTCTCGACACCATGAATCCTAGGAATTTTCCGGAGGTCACGCCGAAGGCGCATTTGGTCGGGTTCAACTTCATCTTGTGCCTCCTAAGCGCATCGAAGGTTTCTTCAAGGTCGGCGAGGTGGTCCGTCGAGGCTCGGCTTTTGACCAGCATGTCGTCCACGTACACCTCCATGTTGCGATCGATCTGCCCCTTGAAGACCTTATTGACCAAGCGCTGGTAGGTGGCTCCTGCATTCTTGAGTCCGAAAGGCATGACCCTGTAACAGTAGAGACCTCGGTCAGTAATAAAGGTGGTCTTTTCTTCATCTTCGGGCGCCATGCGTATCTGGTTGTAACCAGAAAATGCGTCCATAAAAGTGAGGAGCTCGTGGCCCGAGGTGGCGTCCACCAGCTGGTCGATCCTCGGCAGGGGGTAGCTGTCCTTTGGGCAGGCTTTGTTCAGCTTCTTGAAGTCGACGCACATCCTCCATTTGTTGTTTGCTTTTTTGATGAGGACCACGTTCGAGACCCAGGTCGGATAGTTGACCTCCCGGATGAGTCCGGCCTCGAGGAGCTTATCCACTTCTTCGGCTACCGCCTTCTGTCTCTCTGGGGCTTGGTGGCGCAACTTTTCTCTGATGGGTCGGTGCCTTGGGTCGATGGCCAGCCGATGCTCTATAACATCGGCGTCGATCCCTGGTACATCCGCTGGGGCCCAGGCGAAGACGTCCGCATTCCTTCTGAGGAAAGCGACGAGCTGTCTCCTAACCTCGGCCGCCAGGTTGGAGCCGATCCGCACCTCATGCCCCGGGTCTCCGTCGTGTAAGGACACAGGGACGAGGTCTTCCGCAGGTTCGCCCCGTTCTTCAGTGAGGTCGTCGCGGACGTCCAGCCCATCAACAAGGCAAGGGTCGGGCCGGTCTCCCCCGCGCAGGGCAACTGAGTAGCAGTACTTCGCCAGGGCCTGGTCTCCTCTGACCTCGCCGACTCCGTGGCTCGTCGGGAATTTCATCTTTAAGTAGTAGGTTGACACAACCGCCCGTAATGCGTTTAGGCCGGGTCGCCCAAGGATTGCATTATAGGCGGACGGGGTCTTCACGACCAGAAAGTCGATCCGCGCCTTGGCCAATTTTGGGGATTGGCCCGCCGTCACCGCCAAAGTCACCATGCCTTCGACCGAAACGGCGTGTCCTGCAAATCCTACCAGGGGGGAATTTACAGGCCCTAAGCGGGTGTCAGGTAGGGACATTTTTAAGAAGGCATCATAAAACAATATGTCCGCCGAACTTCCATTATCCACCAAAACGCGGCGTACATCATAATCAGCGATGTTTAAAGAGATTACAACCGCGTCGTTATGTGGAAATCGGATCCCTTGGGCGTCTGCCTTGGTGAAGGTCACGGGCTCCGAGGTCCTCTGCCTCTTCGTCGGTCCCTCGGATCCGTCGGTCTTTCCCCGCTGTGGTCCTCCCGAGACGGTGTTAATGACGCCAAGAGGCGGCCGATCCTCCTCATCCGGCGGCAACATTCTCGGCCGATCTTCCCGCTCTTTAGGTTGTCTTTGCAGGAATCGGCCAAGCCTGCCCCGCCGGACCAGCTCCTCGATTTCATCCTGGAGCTGGATGCACTCCTCGGTATCGTGACCGTGGTCACGATGGTAAAGGCAGAACTTGTTGGGGTTGCGTTTTCTGGGATGGGAACGCATTCTCTCCGGCTCCGGAAAGTCTTCCCTTGATCTCCAGCAGCACTTGAGCCTTCGAGGCGTTGAGGGGGGCGTAGCTGTGAAAACGCCGCCGGAGGGGAGAACCTTGGCGCGGAGATGAACCTCGTCGCGGGGGAGAACCTCGGCGCCGGGGGGAACTTCGACGCCAGAGGGGACTTCGGCATCGGGGGGGACTTCGGTGTGCCCTTCCGTCGGTGGCTTCCCGCCCCCGAGCCTGAGGTGGAGTCCGGGCTCGCCCGCGACCAGGCGGAGTTTGGGAGCGCAGCCAAGCTTCGGTGTGCTTTCTTTCTTCGACGGGCCTTCCCGCTCTGCCTACTCGTCGCTTGTCGCGAGCTTCATTATCCTTGGCCTCAAAAGCCTCCTCTGCCCGGGCATAGCTTTCCGCCCGAGCTAGCATGTCAGCGAAATCCCTGGGATATTTCTTTTCCAGGGAGAACAACAGGTCGTTCTTCTGAAGGCCGCCCTTGAGCGCGGCCATAGCAACTGATTGGTCCAGGTTCCGGACTTCCAGCGCGGCAGCGTTGAACCGGGTGACGTAAGCCCGGATGGGCTCCCCCTCTTTTTGCCTGATGGCCAACAAGGAATCCGAGCCTTTGCGCGGCCGTTTGCTGCTGACAAAGTGGGCCGCGAATTGTTGACTCATTTGGTCAAATGACAGGATGGTGCCCGGCTTAAGCGCCGAGTACCAATTCCTGGCCGCTCCTTTGAGGGTAGAAGGGAAAGCCCGACACAAGATGGCATCAGGCGCGCCATGGAGCAACATCGTAGTCCTGAAAGCCTCCAAATGGTCGACCGGGTCGGTGGTCCCATCGTAGCTTTCAAAATGCGGGAGCTTGAAGTTCGGCGGTACCTGTTCCTGCATAATTTTCTGTGAGAAGGGAGGATCAGTGCAAATATCGTTACCGCGGGAGGAAGGAGTATGACGAAGTTCTTCTATGCGTCGTCCCATCTCCAAGAGCCTTTGATCCAGGAAGTCTTCGCGATCCTTAATCCCCAAGGTCTTCTCGCGGAATAGGTGTGAAGCCTCTCCCTGGGTCGAGCCGCGGTCCGAGCAGGGGCTCCTTGCCGGCTGCCCTTCTCTCCCGAGGGCCGGAGGTCGGGTAGCCCACATCGATCGCTCCTGGACTGGGTTCCCAGGCTCCGGAGAACCCCGCGCCGGTCGAGTGGGCGCCGGACCTCGCGAATGCGTGCCTGCACCGCCCGCACCGCCTCCGTAAGATCGCGGACCTGCTGGGCAAGCAGGTCGAACCGCTCCGCATCCACCGTGGGTACGGAGCAGGCCCGTGTCGCCGGGGCCGGAGCGGGAGCGGACGGACCCGAACGGGATCGGGCCGCGGAGGCTGCCGGCCTCCGGGTCGAGGCCCTCCTGGGGGGCATTTTTCTTTCCAGAAAAGGAATACTGAAGAAGGAGAAGAGAGATCCGGAGCAGGGGAAGGAAATCATTGCCGAGCACTCCTTTAAGAACAAGGGAACCTCGGAGGTTCAGTCCCTTCTTCCAGCGCCAATCTGTTGGTGCAGAAATCCATCACCGTCGGAGGTCGCCGCAATCGAGGCCGCTGGGCGCCACCGGGGACCTGCAAAACAAAGTTCCGTCCGGAACCGGTGGGGTGGTGGCTCCGGCAGGACCCTCCGACGGTCAAGTTAGCTTCCGGCCAACAGTAATGGAGTGCTCGAAATGAGTTCCGAAGCTTAGAGATGTGGAGGAGAGCTTAGAGAGTCGAGAGTTCAGAGAGCTTAGCCTTAGTATGTCGGGAGGGGTCCTTTTATAGCGGAGCTTAGTTGATGGTGACGGCTGTGCCGTCTGGCAGAGAGTCGTCGGGCAGCATGGAGTTTGGTACGGAGAGGAAGGCGTCGTCCGATAGATCGTGGGAGCCATACCGGCAGAGTCGTCGGGCAGCATGGAGTTTGGTATGGAGAGTGCCGTCTGGTAGAGAGTCGTCGGGCAGCATGGAGTTTGGTACGGAGAGGAAGGCATCGTCCGGTAGATCGTGGGAGCCATACCGGTGAGTCGTGGGCCGCATGGAGTCCGGTACGGGGAGGAAGGCGTCGTCCGGTAGATCGTGGGAGCCATACCGGCGAGCCGTGGGCCGCACGGAGTCCGGTACGGAGAGGAAGGCGCCGTCCGGTCTTGCTGCAGGCGACAGTTCGTCCAATGGAGTTCGGACTTGTAACAGAGTTCGGCCGAGAGGGAAGCTGGGGGAGTTCGTCTGGCTGAAGGGTCGGCCGTCTGTAGAGTTCGGCCGCTGAGAGGCCCGAAGAAGCTCGGCCGGCCAGTTGAAGGACTTCGGTTGCTAGTTGGTTCGGCCAGGGCTCGCTGAGGAGTTCGGTCCGAAGGAGTTCGGCTGTACGGGCTCGCCTGGGGTCGGCCCGAAGGAGTTCGGCCGTGGGAAGTCCGAAGGAGTTCGGCTGTGGGGCCCGAAGGAGTTCGGGCTCGTAGGAGAGTTCGGCTGAAGGGAAAACCCGGGAGGAGCTCGGATGGCCGAACGGGCGTCTGGGAGGAGTCCGTCTCCCGAAGAAGTCCAGCCGCTTGGAGTCCAAGGAGCTCGGCCGTCAGGAAGTTCGGCTGGCGGTGGGAGTTCGTCCTCTAGGCAGTTCGGCCCGGACCTTGGCGCAGGGGAGTTCGGCCTCTAGGCAGTTCGGCCCGGACCTTGGCGCAGGGGAGTTCGGCCTCTAGGCAGTTCGGCCCGGACCTTGGCGCAGGGGAGTTCGGCCTGGCGCCTGGCGCTAAAGCTCTTCAGCGGCTACTGGTTACATTGGGCTGAGCGTCGGGCCGGGCTTCGGCAGGAGCGGGATTTATCCCCAACAAGACCTAAAGCAAATCTCCCTAAGAAAAGATTAAACCTAAGGTCTTCCACCATTGTAGATATGTAGGCCCTTCCCGGGGTTGATTGTTCTCGGCTGGTCACAGTGGTTCAATTGCATTGAAAAGATGCAACCATGTCTATTAGGCATTGGATGCTACGGGCTGGAGGATAAATTAGGCTCAATATTTCGAATATGGTAAGAGACCCAATTAGGAATCCAATCTATGCAAATGGTGGATCTGAATTAACTAAGAAATAGATCAATATTCTGGGCAAGGTGAGATTCATGAATTAGAGATCAAGTTTGGGTGCACCATGATTAGAGAATCATTGGACAAGAGTTATCCACTCATTGGCTAACCCATCATCAGTAACTGTTAGGTGAGATGATGAGTCAGTTGGTGGGACTGCACCATCCATTAGAAACCTGTAATCATGAAGATTTTTGCAATTCTACAGAGGGAGTGTAGGGATCTGAGAAAATAGTGAAAGTTAATTTATTTAAAAATTAAATTTCTAAATAAATTGGTCAAGTCTTAATTATAATATCTAACTAGAAACTTTGACTTTTTATAGAAAAAGTAAGGTGTCTGCATCCAACCCACTAGCATGTATCCTGGACATCCATAGACTGATCGGATCCAATTATAAGGATTGGCTCCAAAACTTTAAAATTATTTTGGATTTCAAAAAGATAACTCATGTATTGGAACAGGATCCCTCCACCTTACCAGCTCATCCATCCATTAAATAGAGAGCATCTCTTGATAAATGGATGGATGAAGATAATAAGGCCAGATACTACATATTGGGCTCGATGTTTGATGAGCTTCAGCGCCAACATAAAGATATCAAGACTGCCCATCAAATGTTGGCTCACCTACAAGAGATGTTTGATGAATAGAGTCGTGCAGCCAAATATCAAATCACTAAATGACTATTCAAGGCTAAAATGCATGATGGGCAATCGGTCCAAGATCATTGTCTGATGATGATCAAGAACTTGGAAGAGCTTAAGATGCTTGGAGTGAAGTTGGACCTGGATCTGCAGAATGATATAATTCTGTAATCCTTGACTGATGCATATGGGTAGTTCATCATGAACTACCATATGCATAAACTTCAAAATACCCTAGCCGAGCTTATGAACATGCTGGTTACTACTGAGCTTTCAATGAAAGGTTCTAAAAGCTCAGTATTTGCTATGGAATGGACTTCTTCCAAGAGAAAATCTTTTAGAAAGAAGAAGAAGTCGGTGAAAAAGTAAAAGGTGGAAGGAGGAAAGAAAAAGAAGACAGAGCCGAAGAAGAAGGGCACTGATAAGGAAAAATATTTTCATTGCAACACTGACGACCACTGAAAGCGGAACTGTCCTACATACCTGGCCACCCTAAAGAATAAGAAGGAGGCAGGTCCTTCTGAAGGTATGCTCGTTATTGAATCTAACCTTATGATTTTTTCTGCATCCAATTGGATGCTTGACTCTGATTCTAGTGCTCATTTGTACACTTCCATGCAAGGTGTTGAGGATAGCAGGTGGCTGAGGGATGGTGACATGATCCTATGCATCGAAAATGAAGCAAGAGTTGCTGCTGTGGTCGTGAAAACCTACCATCTTCGACTACCATCTGGTTTAGATTTAGTACTTAGGGATTGTTATTATGTGCCTGCAGTAAGAAAGAATTTGATTTCTATTTCATGTTTAGCATAAGAAGGCTATGTAATTAGTTTTCTTAAGGACCATTGTAATATTCTTTATGAAAGAAATAAAATTGCAAGTGGTTTCCTTATTAATGATCTTTACCAGTTACATATTAATGAAGCTATTTTTAATATTGAGCCAAATGTAAATGCCATAAAATCAAAACAACCCAGGGATAGTCCAAATGATAGGTATCTATGGCACCTTAGACTAGGTCATATAGCAGAAGATAGGATTAACAAATTGAAGAAAATCGAGCTATTGAATCCATTGACTTTCGAGACATATCCAATTTGTGAATCATGTCTTCATGGCGAAATGACTAAACTCCCTTTTATGGGACATGGAGAAAGGGCCACAAATTTACTTATCCTAGTACATACTAATGTGCATGGCCCATTTGATGTACCGGCTAGAGGCAATTTTATCTACTTCATAATCTTCATCGATGATTTATCTCGGTATGGGTATGTGTATCTTATGAGACACAAGTCTGAAGCCTTTGAAAAGTTTAAAGAGTTCAGACATGAAGTAGAAAAGCAAACTAAAAAATTTATTAAGGTTCTTTGATCAGATCGAGGAGGTGAATACCTTAGTCGAGAATTTTTGGACTATCTCAAGCAGAATGGCATAGTCTCTCAATGGTCTCTACCCAGAACACCTCAACTCAACAGGATTTCAGAATGAAGAAATCGAACCCTATTAGATATGGTCCGATCCATAATGAGCTTTACAGACCTTCCTAATTTTCTTTGAGGACATAGTTTGTTAACTACTATATATTTATTGAATAGGATTTCTTCTAAAACCGTTCCTACCACACCGTATGAGACATGACATGGTAAGAAATCAAGTTTGAGTCATCTCAAAATTTGGGGTTGTCTAGCTCATGTCAAAAGACAACAAGCGGATAAGTTAGACTATAGGTCCTTTAGAGCTTGATTTATAGGATATACTAAAGAGTCATTAGGATATTATTTCTACATTCCAAAAGATAATAATATGATTGGGAGTCGACATGCCATCTTTCTTGAAAAATAGTTTATTCAAGATGGCAGCATTGGAAAGCAGATCAAGCTAGAGGAGAAAGTCTCCTAAGAGCAGAGAGCTAAGGACCCTTTGGAACCAAATCAGGTTGAGCCAATACAATCACTACCTCCTCCACCTCGAAAATAGGAAAAGATTTTTCATCCCCCTGAGAGGTACTTAGGTACTATTTCAGAGAAAATAGAGAAAATGTTTCTCGTAGGTAATGGGGTTCATGGTGATGATCCCGAAATCTATAATGAGGTGATATCAGATATCGATTCCGAGAAATGGTTAAAGACAATGAAGTCAGAAATTGACTCAATACACTCAAACTAAGTCTAGACCTTGGTAGATCCATCAGAAGGTATAGTACCTATTGGGTGTAAATGGATCTACAAGAGAAAGATTGGTGTAGATGCGAATGTAGAGACATTCAAAGCTAGATTAGTGGCAAAAGATTATAATCAGCGCGAAGGCATTGACTATCAAGATACCTTTTTGCCAGTAGCCATGCTTAAATCCATTTGCACATTGCTTGCTATTGCAGTCTATTTCGATTATAAAATATGGCAAATGGACATGAAAATAATATTCTTAAATAGATATCTTGAGAAAGATATATATATAGAACATCCTCTGGGTTTCACATCCAGTGATACTGATCACAAAGTATGCAAGCTATAAAGGTCCATATATGGACTTTAGCAAGCATTTCAGAGTTGGAATACTCATTTTAATGATGTGATCAAATTATTTATTTTCATCAAAAATGAGGAATCATGTATTTTCAGAAAGATTAGTGGGAGCGCTATTGTCTTCCTTGTACTGTACGTGGATGATATCCTCCTTATTGGCAATGATATTCCCATGTTGACCACAATTAAAATGTGATTATCTAAAGAATTCTCCATGAAAGACCTAAGAGAAGCATCCTTCATTCTAGGAATTAAAGTCTATAGAGATAGACCGAATAGGATGCTAGGTCTTTCATAGAGGATGTACATAAAGGAAGTGCTAAAGAGGTTTAGTATGGAAAACTCCAAGAGGGGTTTGGTATCCTTCAGACATGGCATTCATCTCTCTAAAAAAATATGTCCCAACACACCCAAAGAGATTGAACGCATGAGCAAGATCCCTTATGTTTCTACAATAAAGAGTCTCATGTATGCCATGTTATATACACGACTTGATATAGCCCATATTGTGAGTATCATAAGTAGATATCAGTTAAATCCCAGAGAAGAACACTGGACTTTCGTGAAATGTATCCTTAAGTACTTAAGAAGAACTAAGGATATATTCTTGATTTTTGGTAATGGAGAACTCAAAGTCCAAGGGTATACTGACTCGAATTTTATGTCCGATATAGATGATCGAAAGTCAACATCTGGAAATCTATTTGTGTGTAATGGTGGTGCTGTCAATTGGAAGAGTTTCAAACAGACAGTAATAGTAGATTTCACCTTAGAAGTAGAATACATTACTGTGTCAGAAGCTACGAAAGAGGCATTCTGATACAAGAAGTTCATCGCAGAGATCGGAGTGATGCCATTAGATGCCATTCCTCTATACTGCGATAATAATGGTGCCATAGCCCTTGCTAAGGAGCCGAGGTCTCACCAAAAATCCAAACACATTGAGCGATGATACCACCTCATCTACAATTATCTCAAGAAAAGATACGTCAAGGTCAAGAGAGTCGACTCCGCAGACAATGCGGCAGACCCACTTACAAAGCCATTGGGCCAGCAGAAGATCAAAATCCATCTTGAGAAGATGAGACTTAGATTTGTAACCAATTGACTTTAGATCAAGTGGGAGTTTATTAGATATGTGTGCCCTAAAAGCCAGAATTGGTTGACACTTGTTATACACTTCTAAGAACAAAATTATAACTTTGACTATAAATAATAAAATGAATTATTTTCTATCATAATGTATATTTAGTGTCTGTGATACATCTCTTGAGTTAATGATAATGATAGTTCTTATTTTCAAGAGTTAAAAAATTAATACATTAATTTTTATTATTAACTAATAAAATTCTCCTGATTGTAGGATCATCATGAGGATGATGATCGATCCAGAAGGTTGGTGTACAATCGCTTCTTCATAGTAGATGAGTCTTGAGTCTATAGTATAGAGACACCAGAGCGAGAGTACAGGTACTCGTTAGAGAATGAGGGCACTGAGTGTGACTACCTCGAGCAGTCATTAGAAAGTCTACCTTCCCATCAATGATTGGCTCAAAGCTACAGTTGTGTGTCTAGTTCTTTAACCTGAGGTGCATTGGCAGTTTACCTCAAGAATGTTATAGTTTAACTACACCATAACTCGATCTTCTAGCCATTCAAAATCCTGAGGTGTATATTGGCTATAGCATGTTCATTGTAGGAATTGGATTGCACCAATAGAAAATCTATCTACCTCAATAGATAAGGAGTAGTCCTATGATGATCATGAGAATCAAGTCCATATGCCCATGGCCATGGCAGAATGAAATAATAGAAAAAGTTTCTATTAAGATTTTCATATTAGACTTGAATCGAATGATTAATCATATGACGGATATTAGGGTTTGACGGGATTACCTTAACCCTAATTCAGTTGGGGCTCAAGATAGAAGAACTTAATCACATAGGTAACTACACCAAGAGATTCATTTTCAGTTCTGATGGGTTGCCACCATATGCTGCTAGATTTCACTAATGAATTTTGAGAGCAATTGGAATGATTTACATGATCAATCATACTAGTTGTCTGAATCAAAAAAGTTATGATCCATCGGAATGTATTTTGATGATGTCGATGATATAGATCATGACATATCTCATTACCATATAGAATTGAACCTAACTGGATCATACAAATAAGGGTTTTGATTTGGATATCATCAATTGGACTAACCCAGTTCAATTGATTTGAATTAGATTCAATTAGGTTCAAAGAAATCATGCTAGCACATGATTGAGCCTAATGTTCTCCTTTAATTATTATTAAAAGTTGTCTCGACTAAGCCAAATATGTTTGGGCTCACTCAGGTATCTTTACTTGATCTGACTGAAACTTGTCCAGATCAGAAAAGGGTTGTCTTAATTTATGAGATGAATTTGAGACAACACCTGCCATTTTTCATGACCTGCTAAATTTTGTTTCGGACATTTGGTCAAACATTGACCTTTGATACTTAGACATCTGCCCATATGTCAAGCCATCATAGGAGAGAACTTTTGGACCAGTCCACCTACTAAAAGGTAATTGGATAAGGGGCGCACGCCTTTTAGTTGGATAAGAGGAACACACCTTGGGAGGAATGCACCCAAGGATAATGATGCCTGGAGTCCCATACAAATGCGACTCCAAGTTGCTTCGAATTTTCTACCTAGGTGGCACCAAAGACTTATCTTTGACCAGTCTTGGCACCATCTAAGGATGTTTCAGAGGGGCTCTCATCTAATTGGATCAGATGATGTCATCCCATCAATTAGATTTAGATCTTATTACATAAAAGATCGTGATTGGTCGGGATGATGTGGCACTGCATGGCACAATAGGGTCTATAAAACCCTGTCTACACCAAGATCTAGGAAGCTTGATCCATTATCCATGCCACAAGGCTGCCCCTCTCCCTCCTCCATGCCATCTTCAGGTCCTCTCTCTCCTACCCATGTCCAAAAATTTTTGGGTTTTAGTTTGGTGCGATCCAAGCAAGAGAAAGGCGATAGAAAAAGGAAGAAGGCAGCACTGTTGCAAAAGACAACTCATATCTTCAAAAGAAATTTTGAAGATCTTCAAAATTAGATCCAGATCTAATTTTTAGAAAGATGATGAAGAAGGAAAAGATCTCTAGATCCTACCCGAGTGGATATCGGTAGAGGCTAGGTACTTACATGGCTAGATCCAAAACCTTAGACAGATATCAGGATCATCATAGGATAATCAGATTATCCTCAACAAGGTAAATTAAATTAGATTTAATTTATTCTTTATTTTATTTTATTTTCTTTTATTAGATCAATAATATCAAATCTAATCTAGATCTAAGGGAAAAATTTTTGAAATATCTCTATTGATCCAATTAGATCTGAACGAATCTAACCCAAAAGATTAGATTTTTTCTTCACGAAATGATCGATTGGACCTTGGCCAGTTGACAGAGAGAAAAAAAATCAATGACAAACTGAAAGAAGTTTGGTACGATAGATGCGAAAGAGATATTTAAAAATCAAAAAAGGATGACTATAAAAAGAGGTAGTGGGAGCTTAAGCCTAGCACACAAAGTTTTTAAGTACAAACAAAATTGGCCGATCGGAGGAGAGCTGACTCAGTCATCAGAGCTAGGAAGTTCAAGGTCATATTTTGGAGGAATTCCATATTGGATTTGGATCAAAGAAAGATCATCCAGAGTTAGAATAGATGGGATGGTGTCTTGAATGAAGGAGAGTGAGACATGCTCCTAGGTTCTACCTTGGTCGAGGGTGCAAGATCAAGGAAGGTCGATCTTGGTGAGCCCCAAGAACTAATGGAGTGGAAGGTTTTGGAAGACATTGAGATCGAAATTAGATCCCAAGAAAACTCCCAAAAAATAAGGAAAAATGTTGGGAAAATGTTGCTATCAAGAAATCAGGAGAGCAAAAAGCTAGAAAGAAAAAGCACAAATAATCTAAGAGAAGGGTCAGAAAACTGACCTAAGCTGTCTGGAGAGAACGAAAGGATGATGGATGCAATGAGAATCAGTTGAAAGGGCCTTCGAAGCCCAGAAAGGTGAGGGACGAGGCCAAAACCCTTGGAAAAAAGATGAACGGAGATCGAAGAAAGGAGAAGACTCAGACAAGAATGGCTTCTGGATGAGAGAAGAAGGCCTTAAACAGCCAGAAATAACACAAGATAGTTATGATTGCAGATCGACTTCGATCGGTCAGCGTGCACTATGTGTCCCACTCATCATGACATAAGAGTGGTGATGGATGGAGTCTTTATGGCGACAAACTTTCTTTAATGACTCCTCTAGTCACAGGACTTTCGAACCCCTTTCGGTCGAACTTCTTGAAGGGAAATCCTGATTTTTCGGACCAGGTTCGTTCAGATCTGATCGGATCAAGAGATATATTTCAAAAATTTTTCTCTTTGATCCTAATCAAATCTGAGATGTTTTAGATCTGATTCTTATTATTCTAATAATAAAAATAAAATCTAAATAAATTAAATCAAATTTAATTTATCTTGATGTAGGGTAATCCTATTATCCGTTGATGATCCTGTAAGCAGCGGAAGATTCTGGATCTAGCCACGCAAGTGCCTGGCCTCTACCAGTATCCACTCAGGCTAGATCTGGAGATCCTCTTCTTCTCTATCAAGTCTCCAAAAATTAGATCTGCATCTGATCTAGAGAATCTTCAAAACACTTTTCGAAGATCAGCAATTATCCTTTGCAGCAACGCAGCCTTCTAGCTTTTTGTCGCCTTTCTCTCGTCTAGATTGCACCAACTTGGATCCCAAACACCTTTGGGCATGGAGAGAAGAGGAAGAAGATGGACTTGGCATGGAGGAGGAGCAGGAAGACAACCTTGGGGCATGGAGAATTTTCAATTGCTCTTTAGGTTGGGCGCAGGGTCTTATTTATAGACTATGCATGATCCAACTCCTCTTCTTCTCAACCAATCACAACCCTTTGTGAAATCAAATCTAAATCTGATTGGTGGGAATAGAGTCTCTTGGATTCCTCCTTAGATGGTGCCTAAGACCAATCAAACTTGGTTCTTAGGAGAAGTCTAATCGAAATCCAAAAGGGAGATGGAGTCCCTATCCAATAGGGACTCCTAGGCGCCTCCTGCTTGGGCACACGCCAAGGGTGGTGTGCATCCTCCTCCTTGCTAGGTTCTGGCAGGGAGACAGGCCCCCACCAGCTCTCCAATAGGTGTGTGACACATGGACAAAAGTCAAAGTATCAATGGTCAACATTTGACCAGTCAAAGGTCAACTTTTGACCAAAGTCAAAGGACGAGAAATGGCAGGTGACCAAAAATGGTAGGTATTGTCTTACAAAATAAGACAACCCTTTTTTGACCTGGATAGGCTCCAGTCAGACCAAGTGAAGGCCTCTGATCGAGCACAAACTCCTTTGGCTCAGTCAGGACAACTATTTATGATAGTAAAAGAAGAACGTTAGGTTCAATCGAGTGCTAGCATGATTTTCCTTGAACCTAATTGAATCTCATTCAGATCAATTGAACTGGATTCAGTTCAATTGATGATCACCAGATTCAAACCCTTGTTTGTGTGATCCAGTTAGGTTCAGTTCTGTATGGTAATGGGATATGTCATGATCTCTATCATCGACATCATCGAAACTCCTTTCGATGGATCAGAACTCTTCTGATTCGAACAGCTAGAATGATCGATCATCTAAATCATTCTAATTGCTCCCAAAATCCACCAGTGACACCTAGCAGTATATGGTGGCAACCCATCAGAGCTGAATGCGAACCTCTTGGTGCAGCTACCTGTGTGATTAAGTTCTTCTATCTTGAGCCCCGATCAGATTAGGGTTAAGGTGAACTCGTCAAACCCTAGTCTCTGTCATATGATGTAATCATTCGATTCAAGTCCTGATGTGAAAATCTAAATAGAAACTCTTTCTATTATTTCACTCTGCCATGGCCATGGACTTCTGGACTTGATTCTCATGATCATCATAGGGCTGCTCCTCTACCACCGAGGTAGATAGATTCCATCTTGATGCAATCCAGTTCCTACAATGAACATGCTATAGCCAACATACACCTCAGGGTTTCATGTGGCTAGGAGACCGAGTTATGGTGTAGTCAAACTATAACACCCTCAAGGTGAACTGTCGATGCACCTCAGGATCAAAGAACCAGACACACCACTACAGCATCGAGTCAGTCATTGACGAGAAGGTAGACTTCCTAATGACTACTCGAGGTGGTCACGCTCAGTGCCCTCGTTCTCTAACGAGTACCTATACTCTCGCTCTGGTGTCTCCACACCGTAGACTCAAGACTCATCTACTAAAGAGAAAAGCGATTGTACACCAACCTTCCGGATCAATCACCATCCTCGTGATGATCCTATGGTCGGGAGCATTTTATGAGTTAATAATGATTATTCATGTCTTAAATTTTCAACTCTTGAAAATATGAATTATCATTACCATTAACTCAAAGGATGTATCACAGACACTAAATACACATATGTGATAGAAAATAATCCATTTTATTGATTAATAGTCAAAATTATAATTTTGCCCCTAGAAGTGTATTACAAGTGTCAGCCAATTCTGGCTTCTAGGGCACATATATCTAACAATCTCCACTTGTCCTAAAGCCAATTGGCTACAAGTCTAAGTCCCATCTTCTCAAGGTGGGCTTCGATTTTCTGTTGGTCCCAATGGCTTTGTAAGTGGGTCTGCCACATTATCTACGGAGTTGACTCTCTTGACCTCGACGTAACCCTTCTCGAGGTAATCGCGGATGAGGTGGTATCGCCGCTCAATGTGCTTGGATTTTTGGTGAGACCTCGGCTCCTTAGCAAGGGCTATGGTGCCATTGTTGTCGCAGTATAGAGGAATGGCATCTGATGGCATTACTCCAATTTCTGCAGCAAACTTCTTATACCAGAATGCTTCCTTCGCAGCCTCTGATGCAGCGATATATTCTGCTTCCATGGTGGAATCTGCTATCATGGTTTGCTTGGAACTCTTCCAGCTGACAGCACCACCATTGCATACAAACAGACTCCCAGATGTCGACTTTCGATCATCTATATCGGACATGAAATCCGAGTCTGTGTATCCCTTGGACTTGGAGTTCTCCGATTACCAAAGACCAACATCATATCCTTAGTTCTTCTCAAGTACTTAAGGATACATTTCACAGAAGTCCAGTGTTCTTCACCTGGATTTGACTGATATCTGCTTGTGACACTCACAGCATGGGCTATATCAGGTCGTGTACATAGCATGGCATACATGAGGCTCCCTATTGCAGAAGCATAAGGGATCTTGCTCATGCGTTCTATTTCCTCAGGTGTGCTAGGGCACATCTTCTTGGAAAGATGAATACCATGTCTGAAGGGTATTAATCCCCTCTTAGAGTTTTCCATACTAAACCTCTTTAGTACTTCCTCTATGTACATCTTCTGTGAAAGTCCTAGCATCCTATTCGGTCTATCCCTATAGACCTTAATTCCTAGAATAAAGGATGCTTCACCTAGGTCTTTCATGGAGAATTCCTTGGACAACCATATTTTGACTGATCGTCAATCATGGGAATATCATTCCCAATAAGGAGGATGTCATCCACGTACAATACGAGGAAGACAACAGCGCTCCCACTGACCTTTTTGAAAACACACGATTTCTCTTCATTTTTGATGAAACCAAACTTTTTGATCACATCATTGAAACGAGTGTTCCAGCTCCGAGATGCTTGCTTAAGTCCATATATGGACCTTTGCAGCTTGCAAACCTTGTGATCAGTATCACTGGATGTGAAACCTAGCGGCTGTTCCATATAGATATCTTCCTCAAGATATCCATTTAAGAATGCCATTTTCACGTCCATTTGCCATATTTCATAATCGAAATAGGCTGCAACGGCAAGCAATGTGCGGATGGATTTTAGCATAGCCACTGGGAAAAGGTATCCTGATAGTCAATGCCTTCGCGTTGACTATAACCTTTTGCCACTAGTCTAGCCTTGAATGTCTCCACATTTCCCATCTGCACCAATCTTTCTCTTGAAGATCCATTTACACCCAATAGGTACTATACCTTCTGGTGGATCTACCAAGGTCCAGACTTGGTTTGAGTGCATCGAGTCAATTTCTGACTGCATTGCCTCTAGCCATTTCTCGGAGTCGATATCTGATATCGCCTCATTGTAGGTTTTGGGATCATCACCATGAGCACCATTACCTATGAGGAACATTTCCTCTACTTCCTCTGAAATAATACCTAAGTATCTTTCAGGGGGACGGGAAACTCTTTTCGATCTACGAGGTGGAGGAGGTAGTGTTCTTATTGGCTCAACCTGATTTGGTTCCAATTGGTCCTTAGCTCGTTGTACTTGTGAGACTTTCTCATCAAGCTTAATCTGCTTTCCAATGCCGCTATCTTGAATAAACTATTTTTCAAGAAAGATGGCATGTCGACTCACAATCACATTGTGGTCTTCTGGAATGTAGAAATAGTATCCTAATGACTCTTTAGGATATCCTATGAATCGAGCTCTAAAGGACCTAAACTCTAACTTGTCCGCTTGTTGTCTTTTGACATGAGCCGGACAACCCCAAATTCTGAGATGACTCAGACTTGGTTTCTTACCGTGCCATATCTCATACGGTGTGGTAGGAACGGTTTTAGAGGGAACCCTATTCAGTAGATAAATTGAAGTTAACAATGAAGTGTCCCCAAAGAAAATCAGGAAGGTCTGTGAAGCTCATCATGGATCGAACCATATCCAATAGAGTCCGATTTCTCCGTTCTGAAAACCCGTTGAGTTGAGGTGTTCCTGGTGGAGTCCATTGAGAGACTATGCCATTTTTCTTGAGATAGTCTAGGAATTTTCGGCTAAGGTATTCACCTCCTCGATCTGATCGAAGAACCTTAATGGGTTTTTCCAGTTTGTTTTTCTACTTCATGTCTGAATTCTTTGAACTTTTCAAAAGCTTCAGACTTGTGTCTCATAAGATACACATACCCATACCTAGACAGATCATCGGTAAAGGTAATGAAGTAGACAAAATTGCCTCTAGCCGGCACATCAAATGGG
Source organism: Cocos nucifera (assembly GCA_006176705.1). NCBI lineage: Eukaryota > Viridiplantae > Streptophyta > Magnoliopsida > Arecales > Arecaceae > Cocos > Cocos nucifera. Next base: position 101,500 of record QRFJ01003722.1, on the reverse strand, counting down.
CCGCACACATCAGTATGTACTAGGGCAAGGAGATCTGTGGCCCTCTCCCCATGTCCAACAAAAGGGAGTTTAGTCATTTTGCCTTGAAGACAAGATTCACAAGTTGGATATGACTCGAAAGTCAATGGACTCAATAGCCCATTTTTCTCCAATTTGTTGATCCTATCTTCTGCTATATGACCTAATCTCAGGTGCCATAGATATCTATCATTTGGACTATCCCTAGGTCGTTTGGCATTCACGTTTTGCTCGATAGTTAGAATAGGTACATCAATATGTAGCTGATAAAGACCATTAATAAGGAAAACCATTTGCAATTTTATTTCTTTCATAAAGAATGTTACAATGGTCCTTAAAGAAGGTAATCACATAGCCTTCTTAGTGCTAAGCATGAAACAGAAATCAAATTCCTGCTAGCTGCAGGCACATAATAACAGTCTTTCAAAACTAAGTCTAAACCAGATGGTAATCGAAGAGGGTATGTTCCCACGGCTACTGCAGCAACTCTTGCTCCATTACCGATGCGTAGGATCATGTCTCCATCCCTCAGCCTCCTGCTATCCTCAAGACCCTGCATGGAAGTGCACAGATGAGCACTAGAACCAGAGTCAAGCACCCAACTGGATGCAGAAGAAACCGTAAGGTTAGACTCAATAACGAGCATACCTCCAGAAGGACCTTCCTTCTTGTTCTTCAGGGTGGCCAGGTAAGTAGGGCAGTTCCGCTTCCAATGGCCGTCGCTGTTGCAATGGAAAACACTTTCCTTTGCCATCGGCCTTTCTTCTTCGGCTCTGCCTTCTTCTTCTTTGATCCTTCCACCTTTTGCTTTTTCACAGACTTCTTTTTCTTTCCATAAGACTTTCTTTTGGAAGAAGTCCGTTCCATAGCAAGAACTGAGCCTTTAGAACCTTTCATAGAAAGCTCAGCGGTAACCAGCATATTCATTAATTCGGCCAAGGAATTTTGAAGTTTATGCATGTGGTAATTCATGATGAATTGCCCATATGCATCAGTCAAGGATTGCAGAATAATATCATTCTGCAGATCCAAGTCCTAACTTCACACCGAGCTTTCTCAAGCTCTTCCATGTCCTTGATCATTCATCAGACAGTGATCTTGGACTGACTGCCCATCACGCATCTTAGCCTTAAAAAGTCATTTCGTGACTTGATATTTGGCTGCGCGACTCTGTTCACCAAACATCTCCTGCAGGTGAGCCAACATTTGGCGAGCAGTCCCGATATCTTCATGTTGGCGCTGGAGCTCATCAGACATCGAGCCCAACATGTAATATCTGGCCTTATTATCTTCGTCTATCCATTTTTCCAGAGACGCTCTCTGTTCAGTGGATGGACGAGCTGGTAAGGTGGGAGGGTCCTGGTCCAAATACATGGGTTAACTTCTCTGAACCCAAAATAATTTTGTAGTTCCTGAGCCAATCTTTATAATTGGGTCCAGTCAGTCTATGTGTGTCCAGGATACGTGCCTAATGGGTTGGACGCAGACATTTTTCCTATAGAGAGTCAAAGATTCTAGTTAGATACTGTAATTATGACTTGACCAATTTATTTAGGAAATTTTATTTTTAAACAAATTAGCTCCCACTATTTTCTCGGATCCCTACACTCCCTCTGTAGAGATGCAAAAATCTCCATGATTAATGATTTCTAGTGGGTGGTGCGGTCTCACCAACTGACTCATCACCTCACCTAACAGTTATTGGTGATGGGTTAGCCAATGAGTGAACAACTCTTGTTCAATGATTCTCTAATCATGGTGCACCCAAACTTGGTCTCTAATTCATGAATCTCACCGTATCCAAAATATTGATCCACTCCTTAGTTAAGTCAGACCCACCATTTGCATAGACTGGGATTCCTAATTGAGTCTCTCACCGTATCCAGAATATTGAGCCCAACTCATCCTCCAGCCCATAGCATCCAATGCCTAATAGACATGGTTGCATCTTCCCGGTGCAACTGAGCCACTGTATCCAGCCGAGAACAATCAACCCCGGGAAGGGCCCGCACATCTACAATGGTGGAAGACCTCAGACTTAATCTTTTCTTAGGGAGAATTGATTCAGGTCTCATTAAACTAGACTTGGTCATAGTCATAACAATTATGACTAACCTAGTGGCATGGGTTAGCTCGGATTATTGACCACCTCAGATCAGAACTGTGTCAACAGATATGGCCAGGTAAGTGAGACCGGTGGAAGGAATATGCCATTAACTCGTACAAGAATGCATTCAGGTCGAGTAGCTTCCCAATTAAAAATCAGTCGGTCGTATGTGCCAAACTTACCTTAGACACCAAATTATTGAGTCAGAACCAATTGGGTTAGCCTACAATCCAGACTCTAACCTCTGAGCCTAATTAGGTCTTGCTTGATCGTGACTCGATCTTGACCCAGACTTAATCCTATTAGGCTGGTCAATTTAAGCATTGTTGATCCCATCTAACCAACTCTTGATTCGGTTTGATCAACCGCTTAGACCTAATTGAGCTACCCAAGCCCGAACCCAGTATTATGAATATGTCTTAGATCTGAAATTCTCAATTTTAGACCTAATTAATATTTCATAAATCTTAATTCTTAATTAAGTAGGGTTCATAAACAAAATATGCACAATAAATCCTAGGGTTTCAGGATCTAGGGTTTTGCAGAAAGTAAGTTTTGGGTTTCTGATTAAGGACGAACACGCAGCACCCCTACACGTCATAAGAACACCCCATCGGAATGGGAAGAGAGAGGGCCTTTAAACCCTTCTTCATTCTTATGACCGGACGGCCAAGAGGAACGCCTTAATCAGGAACATGTAATACTACAAAACTAGTTTTAGATCTATATCATATATCTCATATACAAATTAGATCTAATCATGGCATATTTTGCATACATCTCATGTATCAAATCATGCATATTTTTAGATCTAAATTATCTCATAATAATCTAAAAAATTAGATTTAAATTGATCTTATCAAAATAAACTCTAATCTAGACAACTATGTAGAACTATTCTACAACTAGTCTAGACATGCATCAATCATATCTCATATGATGTTTAAAATTAAATAATTTTTATTTGCTATTTTTTAGATGTTATTATAATAATTATAATATCAAAAAATAGTAAATAAATAGATCTAAAATATGATTTAATCAAATTAAATTAAAAACATGCAAGACTATTCTATAGAACTATTCTATTTTAGAACTAGTCATGCATATTTTCTAATCTTAGATCCAAATCATTTAATTTTAATTTTTTCTGATTTTAGATCTGATCACATCTCATGTGACATCTAAAATCACTTATTTTTTAATTAAAATAAATTTAAAATTAGATCTAAACACTTTAGAACCTTGGCTCTGATACCAGTTGAAGGAAAAATCCTGATTTTTCGGACCAGGTTCGTTCAGATCTGATCAGATCAAGAGATATATTTCAAAAAAAATTTTCTTTGATCCTAATTAGATTTGAGATATTTTAGATCTAATTCTTATTATTTCTAATAATAAAAATAAAATCTAAATAAATTAAATCAAATTTAATTTACCTTGATGTAGGGTAATCCTATTACCCAGTTGATGATCCTGTAAGCAGCGGAAGGTTCTGGATCTAGCCATGCAAGTGCCTGGCCTCTATCGGTATCCACTCAGGACTGGATCTAGAGATCCTCTTCTTCTCTATCACATCTTCAAAAATCAGATCTGGATCTGATCTGGAGGATCTTCAAAATATCTTTCGAAGATCAGCAGTTGTCCTTTGCAGCAGCGCAGCCTTCTAGCTTTTTATCGCCTTTCTCATCTAGATTGCACCAACTTAGATCCCAAACACCTTTGGGCGTGGAGAGGAGAGGAAGAAGATGGATTTGGCAAGGAGGAGGAGGAGGAGAGGATAGCCTTGGGGCATGGAGAATTTTCAATTGCTCTTTAGGTTGGGCGCAGGGTCTTATTTATAGACTATGCGTGATCCAACTCCTCTTCTTCCCAACCAATCACAACCCTTTGTGAAATCAGATCTAAATCTGATTGGTGGGAATAGAGTCCCTTGGATTTCTCCTTAGATGGCATGCCTAAGACCAGTCAAACTTGGTTCTTAGGAGAAGTCTAATCGGAATCCAAAAGGGAGATGGAGTCCCTGTCCAATAGGGACTCCTGGGCGCCTCCTGCTTGGGCACACGCCAAGGGTGGCGTGCGCCCTCCTCCTTGCCAGGTTCTGGCAGGGGGACAAGCCCCCACCAGCTCTCCAATAGGTGCATGACACATGGACAAAAGTCAAAGTGTCAATGGTCAATATTTGACCAGTCAAAGGTCAACTTTTGACCAAAGTCAAAGGACGAGAAATGGCAGGTGACCAAAAATGGTAGGTATTGTCTTACAAAATAAGACAACCCTTTTCTGACCTGGACAGGCTCCAGTCAGACCAAGTGAAGGCCTCTGATCGAGCACAAACTCCTTTGGCTCAGTCAGGACAACTATTTATGATAGTAAAAGAAGAACGTTAGGTTCAATCGAGTGCTAGCACGATTTTCTTGAACCTAATTGAATCTCATTCAGATCAATTGAACTGGATTAATTCAATTGATGATCACCAGATTCAAACCCTTGTTTGTGTGATCCAGTTAGGATTCAGTTCTGTATGGTAATGGGATATGTCATGATCTCTATCATCGACATCATCGAAACTCCTTTCGATGGATCAGAACTCTTCTGATTCGAACAGCTAGAATGATCGATCATCTAAATCATTCTAATTGCTCCCAAAATCCACCAGTGACACCTAGCAGTATATGGTGGCAACCCATCAGAGCTGAATGCGAACCTCTTGGTGCAGCTACCTATGTGATTAAGTTCTTCTATCTTGAGCCCGATCAGATTAGGATTTAAGGTGAACTCGTCAAACCCTAGTCTCTATCATATGATGTAATCATTCGATTCAAGTCCGATGTGAAAACCTAAATAGAAACTCTTTCTATTATTTCACTCTGCCATGGCCATGGGCTTCTGGACTTGATTCTCATGATCATCATAGGGCTGCTCCTCTACCACCGAGGTAGATAGATTCCATCTTGATGCAATCCAGTTCCTACAATGAACATGCTATAGCCAACATACACCTCAGGGTTTCCATATGGCTAGGAGATCGAGTTATGGTGTAGTCAAACTATAACACCCTCAAGGTGAACTGTCGATGCACCTCAGGTCAAAGAACCAGACATACCACTGCAGCATCGAGTCAAGTCATTGATGAGAAGGTAGACTTCCTAATGACTACTCGAGGTGGTCACGCTCAGTGCCCTCGTTCTCTAATGAGTACCTGTACTCTCGCTCCGATGTCTCCACACCGTAGACTCAAGACTCATCTACTAAAGAGAAGCGATTGTACACCAACCTTTCAGATCAATCACCATCCTCGTGATGATCCTATGGTCGAAAGCATTTTATGAGTTAATAATGATTTATTCATATCTTAAATTTTTAACTCTTGAAAATATGAATTATCATTATCATTAACTCAAAGGATGTATCACAGACACTAAATACACATATGTGATAGGAAATAACCCATTTTATTGATAATAGTCAAAATTATAATTTTGCCCTTAGAAGTGTATTACAAGTGTTAGCCAATTTTGGCTTCTAAGGCACATATATCTAACACTTCTGGCAGTCGCCCAAAAAGGTCTCCCCTCAAATTTGGCTCCATACACAGTATGAATCAACTCACACACAGACTGCCTTAGAGGAGTCCAAACTCCTCTAGAATTGATATAACTCAAAGTTCTTCACCAACCGACGTGTACCCCATCCGAACTTCGACTAGTAAATCTCAATAGACTGACAAGTCATGACATTGGACACCATTCTTGACTGGCAAGTTGCCACAATAAACATCATCCTCTATAACAAACTTTGCATGACCTGAGCGGCTCGCTACCAGATGGTTATGATTATCGCTATCAGTTTGTTACAGGCTCCATCTATAAAAGAGACCCTCCAGATATATTTTCTCTAAGCTCTCTTCTTCTTTCTAAGACCCTATAACTTTCTTGACTGAGCACTCCATTTTTGTTGGTCGAAAGAGTTGACTTGATTGTCGAAGGATCTTGTCGGAGCCGCCACCCCAGCTTTGGACGAGACTTATTTTGCAGGTCACCGATGGTGACCTTATCTTCTCCGACTCCAATACTTCTCCGGCGATAATCAGATTTCGCACCAACAGGTAGATACATTATAATTTTTTAGGACATAAATTTATATTTGATTTATTAAAACTAAAATTATGGATAACTATTTTTATTCTAGAGTAATGTGTCCTATAATTGTTCAAGAAATTAATGGTCAATAACACATATTCTTAAGAGTTAAGAATTTAAAATATATGTCATTCTAGATTAATTCCTAAAATGATTATCATGGGGATGGTGATAGATATGATTAGACTGGTGCATGGATCTCTTTTCTTTTGGATCAATAGGTATTGAGTCTATAATATAGAGACATTAGAGTGAGAGTATAGGTGGTTGTTATATATAGATCAACGGTACTGAGCATGATCAAGAATGAGAAGTCATATAGATACCTACTCAGTCGTCAGTGACTTCTCGATGCTATAGTTGTGTGAGTAGTTTTTTGATCTATAATGCCTCAATTGCTTATAGTGGGATTGTTATAGTTTGACTCTATATAAACATTATACTCAATGAGTCACTATAATGGATGTTGGCTACAGTAGATTTACTATAGCAGTAAGAGTGCACTTATAGAGGATCTATTGGCCTTAGTAGTTGAGGAGCAGTCCTATATAACTTAAGAGGCTGAGTCCATAAATCTGCGGCCACAGTAGCATGCTTATGAAAAGGAGTTTTCATAGGATTCACTATTGGACTCGAGCTAATTAAGTTTAGCATATGATAGATGCTTAGATTTTGATGATTATTTCATGACCTGCATCACGTCGAAACTCTCTCGATAAAAGAACTTAATCACACGACAACTACATCTAGAGGTTCATCTTTTTGTTCTATTGGTTTGCTACTACATAATGCTAGGCATAACTAGTGGATTGTGAGAACTTATTAGAATTATTTTTGGATCAACGATTCTTATTGGGATGTGTTGGAATTGTTCCAACCCATTGAAAGGAGTTTCGATGATACTATGATGAAAATCATGGTACATATCACTACCAGACAGAATAGAACCTGAGAGATCACACATAAAAGAAGGATGACCTAATCAATAGCTTGGGTCATAATTAAATTATCAATTAGATTGATGGTCTGAATTTAAAAACTGCTAATTTCTAAAAGTTGCAAATTTAATAATTGCTAATTGTTAGCATAAGGGACTTAATTGCAAGTATTGCAATTCAATTAGACTTCATTAAATTATGGATCATGTCCTAATTAATTTAAATTAGATTTAATTTAATTAAGCTTGAATTAATTCAAGGCTAATTGGGTTTATTATCCAAGTAGGACTTGGATTTTAATTTTGATCAGATCAGGCTTGATAATCTTCTCAAATTAGGTTTGATAGCCTTTTCAAATTTGATTCAATTTAGGCTCAAATTCAATTTGGATTGAACTAAAATTGAATCCAATTAACTTAGACCATCTTAGCCCTAGTTATGAGAGAGGGGCACTGAAAAGTGATGCCCTTTCTCTTGGCACGGCGTGAGATGATGATGAGGCGCAAGTTGGCACCTTGTAGGGTTTGGACTCTTTTATGATAAGTTTGACCTTAAATCAAAATTCTATTTGAATTAGGATCCTCTTATTAGGTTTTGGGGCATGGAAGTTGGGATTTGTGCAACCAATGAAGAGAGAGAAGAAGGACGTGTGCAAGGAAGGATGTGTGCGCTAGTCTTTCTTTTTTGCTGCAAAGTCTCAATGCCTCCTTTTCTTTTCTTCCATCTCCATGCCCATAACCTCTATAGATCTGATGTAAAGAGGGTTAAGAGTGAGAAGAAGAGAAGAAGAAGAGTTTTTCTTCTCTTCTTGGTGCTCCTAAAAAGATCCCATCAAATCTACATGAAAGGTTTGTGTGCAGGTTTTTTCTTCTTCAAGATCTAACACCATACCTCCATCTCTAGATCAGATCTTAAAATAAAAGAGAATCTTAGAGAGAAAGGAAGAGAAGATGAAAGAGTTTTTCTTTCTCTTTAAGATATTTTGAAGAGATTCCGATAGTTCAGCATGAAGAGTTCATGTTGTAGGATTTCATGATTCGAGATCTAAAAAAAGGAGATCCAGATTCAAGTCAAGAAGGGAGGCATGAAAGGTGCTAGCACTCCAGTAGGCTCGATACTTCAATCAGGTCATCTTCATGTGGATACCAACAAAGGCCGAGCGCTTTCACGGCTACGATAGAAATCCCGGCATCCATCGGACCCGATCCGAGATAGTAGAAAGTGGTTCAGGTATGATCTTTTTCTTTCTTTATTCAGATTTTAAATCTAATTATAAAATTTATTCATGCATGTTAAATCAATTCTTAGATGATTTTTTGATTCAATCAAAGTATATTTTAATATTAAAATTATTTTAATATTTATCTTCTACTGCTCTTTTTCATATGATGAAAATTTTGTATGCGAATTATCTAAAATTTCTTTGCTCTTGCCCCTCTCCCATTCTACCTGCTCAAGCCCTACATGCCCAGAGTGGCATGCAGCTGGTATCTTCCTAGCTGCTTTGCGGTTGTGTGAAGCTCGTCATGGTTCAGCGATTGGTCAACAAGCGTTAATATAAGAGATTTGTTATATGAAAATTCAAGAGCCTACGTACCATGGACCCTACCGTCTTTTAGTTTAAATTAACCTACTATCTAGTCTAATTGCATGTGCTAATGTTTATCTCATGTCCAAGAACATGTGAATGCGTATACAGAATCAATTTCCACTAACAGAATACCTTAACATGATAAATAAGCATAATGGTCCACTGCAATAATACCAACGAAAAGAACTCAAACAGAATCTTGCCTACAAACCTTGATTTCTTTCCAATCTTGAATTCTTCATCAGCAATCATTTGATTAAACGTTACCATATATTTCGGTTCTCCAAAGAAAATCCATCAACGAACGATGCTGAGACGGACCACTTTACAACTTTAAGAACATGGAAAAGAGGCATGGAAAAGAGGCATCACATGCCACACCAAACAAATCATCCTAAATAAGGGAAAAGTGTGTTGGTAGTTTATAATGTCCAATAGACGTGCATGAGATAGGTTTCTTTAGATTGCGGTAACATTTTTGAATACATAGGCTTCTTTGTATTAGATAAATCAATAAATATTTAAACATATGGTTTGTTCATGTCTGCATGCACACATGTGTGTAGCAATATTTTACTCAAATAACTTGAGGTAAATTCAATATGATGCAATTCAGATATGGAGATTTCCCAGTAGAATTTAAAATTACTTGAGATGATCCACAAAACATGTAAAATTCCAATTTTTGCCCATCTATCTAATTGTACTAAAATGGGTCGTCCAAATAAAGATGATCTGAATTCTATCATATGTTATATCTATTGAGAACTCAAAATAGTGCTACTGACCTAGTATATTGTAACTTGTTTGGATCAGAATTCATCTATTTTTGGATGCCTCTAAATCAAAATCAAACCAAAATGTGGCATTGTACTATGAAATTGGTAAATCTAGATGACTTCTATTATATATCTAAAATGAAGGCTCAATTGACACAGAATATTTAATCATCATGTGTGTTGGGGTTAGATCCGCTCCTACCGAAGTTCGGCTTGGCATCATGTCTCAAGAGTGATCCCAAGATGGACATCCTCCAGTGGATTTTCGTCCAAACTCCTCCAGCGGATCTCATTCCAAACTCCTCCAGTAGGCTTCCGTCCAAACTCCTCCAGCGGATTTCCATCTGAACTCCTTCAGCAAAATCTTCCTCCAGACTCCTCCAGCAGGCTTTCGTCCGAACTCCTTCAACGGATCTCCGTCCAAACTCCTCCAGTGGATCTCCCTTCGGACTCCTCTTCTAGATTCCTCCAGCAGACCTTCGGACTCCTCCAAGTTGGACTCATTCAGTCATGGGCCATTCGAACTCTTTGTAGCCAGATTCCACCAATCAACAAGAAGAATTTCTTTTGATCAAACTGAAGGAACCAGATCTAGGGTTTCACGGGTAGACCTTGAAATTTTTTCAAGATCATGCAGCAAAAGACTTAAATAAATCAAATATTTATTTAAATAAATATATAAATACCTAGATTTTAGATCTATTACATGATCAAGGCATGATATTAAATCAAAAATTAAAATCAAATAAGAAAGAAAAGATTGATCAAATCAACCTAAATCTACACTACATCAAATGTAGGTATGAAGTTAATAGATCAGATCTATTATCTAAGCAAGTTCGATGTTCTAACTTGCTGATCTGAACTTGAGGATGAAGTCATGAGCCACACACGCATCCGACCTCTAGGAGTCGTCCACACGAGCCCACGAACACGATCAAAGATCCTGATGCAGGAAATCAGCACAGTATGCTAGTACTGTGCTGATCTCTCTTCGATGGTTGATCCGATGCTTTCTTTTTCAAAACTTGGATACTCCAAAATATCAAAAGAAAAGAAAAAGATTTGTGATGCTGAGACACCTCTCAAAAGCTCACAAAAAGGGAGGAAGAGATCTGCAACAAAAATCCTAGAAGAAGACCCTCTTCTTCCTCTTTATTCTTTTTCTAGACATCCTGATTTGTGTTTTCAATATCTCCATGACCTAGATAAATTTTTCTCGAATTTTTCTATACCAAAGAGTCCTCTCAAATGTCTGAAATCCACAAAAATTTTAGCCAAATTTTTTTTTAAATGAAGAGATATGCAGAGTCCAATTTAGGTCAAAAACCTAGACTAGGAAGGACCAAATAAGGAAAGTTGTTGGGGCGCCCAACTCTTGGGCACCCCCACCTTTTTTTCTACCATGGACCAGCAAGGGGGGTGCACAAAAATATCCTCTTTTACCATGAAAATAAAAAAAATAAGTAAGGATGGGTCGGCACACTTATGAGAAGAGTTTTGGTTGACAAGGATTCTATCTCATAGAATCCATAAACAAAACTAATTTCCCTTTTGACTTTGTCTTCCAACAAACTTCCATATGAGAAAAAGGAAGAGAGAAGGGAGGCATGAGAAACCTTGAGTGTGGAGATTATTCTTGTAAAAATACAAAAAAGGAAAGGGTGGGGCGTGAGGATTAGGTGGCACAAGGAATAGGGAGTCCTAGTCACACTAGGACTCCTATTTTGACTTGGTCAAAAAAAGTCTTTTAACTAAATAAAAATAAGAGTAAACCAACCCAATTAAATAAGGCCCTAACCCATTTAAAGACTTAACTAAATTATATTAAATTAGATTTAATTTTAATTTAATTTTTTAATTAAATTAAAAAATTGGGTTGACCCGAGTCCTAATTAAACTAGGACTAGTTCTTCCTTGCACTTGACTTATCCAATAAGCCAATTGGACTTGATCCAATCAAGCCCAAATCAAATATAATTAAATCATATTTAATCAAACTTAATCTCAGTACTCTGGCTTAATTAAATTAAGCTAATTAGCAAACTAATTACTAATCAATCCTCCTGCAATACTTGCACTAGGTCAAACATCAATCGTATTGATCGTTTAATCCTAAAATGATTCTAAATCGCTGATCAACCATCTGATCAGAATGTAAACTCCAATGTGTGTGACTTCATAGGTCCGAACCTAAGTCGATAGTATAGAAATAAATTTTTATACTAATCAAAATAACCATCTAGCAATGATATCCGATGGTCAGATAGGTCGAAAGGTGTAGAACACCATCCTTAGAACCCACGCTAATACAGTTTCCATATAATTCATCCTCTTGATCAAAATGCTCGTAGGACACCTCAGAGTTCAACTATCAACTCTGATTAGGTCATCCACATTATATTTTAAAATATCAAATCTATCTGATGGATTACCTTGGCCAAGGTTTTGCTATATTGAAATACAGTGATACATTCTTCTCCAACTCTTAGAGTGGTTAATTCAATCTTGATCATACTCCAACTTCGTAAGTACTTGATTATGCCTAAAAGTCTTCTATTGCTAAATTAGAAATTCAGTTAGTTCGGTACCAAAGCACAGTGAGTTGCTTGCAAGTCACTAAAGTGATCTCAGGTCTAAGGGATACTTATACCTATATCTCATTAGAGACATTCTCGATAGCAGAATGCTATGGAGTTGGTCACGTTCAATGATGATGTACCCATATATCTCACCTGTATATCATACAAGTATCTCCATATTCCTTGATTAAGAGGACAACCAACCTATATGGCATATAGTGACCTATGCTTGATAGAAGCTGTTGTCCTAATTACAGCCTATCATTTGGTCGTGAACAAATTTAAGAACTAATTGATAAATTTTTTTTTATCGAAACTAAATAGTCCTAAGGACTTCATCACAATAATGGAGTTCATTAAAAGATGTAAATTTATGATGAAAAAGAATGTCAAAATATTTTTTATTAATTAATAAATTAATTATAATATCTCAACCGTCAACAGGCTAACGATTGGCTTTAGAATATAATTTCCAACAACTTCTACTTATCCTAAAGCCACTCGGTATAGTATCTAATACCCATCTTCAACTTATGGTTGTCGAACTCCTTGATTGCTAGGGCTTTAGTGAAGGTGTTGGCTAGGTTCTTCTTTTCGTCGATCTTCTGAAGATCGATGTCTCCATGATCCATGATCTCACGGACCAAATGAAAGTGATGCAGAATGTGCTTTATCTGCTAGTGTGCCTTTGGTTCCTTTGCTTGAGCTATGGTGCCAGTGCTGTCATAATAGAGCAGGACTAGACCATCAATGGAGGGTGCTACTCCGAGCTCGGTGATGAACTTTTTCAACCACATAGCTTTTTTTGCTACATCTGATGCTGCCATGTATTCTGCTTTGCAAACAGAGTGAGCCACTGTATGCTACTTGAAACTTTTCAAGCAGATGGCTCCATCATTTAGAGTAATGATATACCCTGATATACTTTTATTGTCATCATGGTCAGATTGAAAGATGGAGCCTATAAACCCCACGAGCTTCAGATCTGACTCGTCATAAACCAACCATTGGTCCTTAGTATTTCTTAAATACTTAAGGATGGTTTTAACCATCTTCTAGTGATTTTCTCCAGGATCAGACTGGTATCTACTCACTACTCTTAGTAAGTATGCTACGTCTGATCTCGTACATGTCATTGCATACATAATAGATCCCACTGTCGAAGCATATGGGATTCTACTCATATGCTCTCTCTCTCTTCAAGAGTTGTCGGACAATCCTTCTTAAAGACAGAAATTTCTTGGCCTATCAAAAGATAGCCCTTTTTGGAATTCTCCATGCTGAACCTCTTCAGCACAGTTTCTATGTACGTGGACTGGGATATACCAAGCATCCTTTTAGATCTATCCCTATAGATCTTCATCCCTAGGATGTAGGATGCTTTACCCAAGTCCTTAATGGAGAACTATGATGACAAGTAGACTTTTATTTCTTATAATGGAGGATGTCATTTTTGATTAAGAGAATGTCATCCACGTACAAAATAAGGAATACCACTGCTGGACCATTTGCCCATTTGTAAATGCAGGGTTCTTTTCCATTCTTAACGAAGCCATACGTTTTGATCACTTTATCAAAATGCATGTTCCAACTCTGAGATGCTTGCTTTAATCCATAAATGGATCTCTGAAGCCTGCACACCTTGGACTCATCTGTGGATGTGAACCCCTCAAGTTGTATCATATACACCTCTTCGATTAGCTCTCCATTTAGGAAAGCCATCTTCACATCCATCTGCCAGATCTCATAGTTCAGGTGGGTGGCTATTGCAAGCATTATCCGAATGGATTTAAGCATTGCCACTGAGGAGAATGTCTCATCATAGTCAATACCATAATGTTGACGATATCCTTTAGCAACCAGACGGACTTTATAGGTCTCCACCATTCCATCTACATTTTTTTTCTTTTGAATACCCATTTACATCCAATGGATTTAACTCCTTCAGATGGGTCAACTAATGTCCATACATTATTGACTTTCATGAAATCCATTTTGAATCTCATGGCTTCTAGCCATTTCTCAGAGTCGGATCTCTGCATTGCATCCATATAAGTGATCGAGTCCTCATCGTTCTCATCGAGTTCGATGGGATTACCATCCTGGACCAAGAATCCATTGTATCTGTTCGGATGGCGCGGTACTCTACTGGATCATCTTAATGATGCGGATTCACTAGGCTTTGAATATGATCTAATCAAATCCGACTTAGGTTCAACATTCTATGTCAGACTTTCTACCTGTTGAACTTCATCAAGTTCAACCTTAGAGGCAACAGTTCCTTCACTAAAGAACTTCTTTTCCAAAAAGGTTGCCCTAAGGCTGACGAACACCTTTTATTCATCATCATGGTAGAAATAGTATCCTTTGATCTCTTTTGGGTATCCTATGAATGTACACTTGTCAGACCTAGGTCTAAGTTTATCTATAATTAATCATTTGACATAAGTCGGGTACCCCCAAATCCTAAGGTGTGAAAGTGTTGGCTTACATCCTGTCCATATCTCATATGAAATTTTAACTACAGACTTACTTGGAACCCTATTTAATAGATAATAAGTCGATTCAAGTGCATATCCCTAGAAGGATATCGGTAAGCTAGCAAATTCCATCATGGATAAGACCTGTTTATCCTGTTCTTATTTATATGACCTAGCCTACAGTGTCATAAGTAGATATCTGATACACTATCTAATCTAAGATGCTTGCCAGTAGAATAGACTATATTAATAGATTATGATAACATATATACATTATTGTTCAATCATCCATAGAAAGCAGTAACACCATTCATAATGACATTACAAACTCATTTTTTTATTGAAATTTCATAATTGTTCATGGCCAAAAGGCCTATAGAAATGATATTTAAAAAGAAAGTAGGATAGAAATGACAATCACTAAGAACAACGGTATGAGATTCAAATACAAGTTTCAAAATTTCTAAAGCTAGAACTGAAACTGATCTTTCATCTCCAATGTTTAGGAATCTCTCATCTTGCTCGAATATTCTACTAACCTGCAACCCCTGCAACAAATTGCAAATATGGTAAGGACTACCGGTATCCAATACTAGGTCAGTAATATCATAAATAGAGAAATTGCAAGAAGTTATCATATAAATATCTTGCCCAGTAATAGCTTGCTTCTTTCTCTACCTATTCGGATCTAGGGAGGCAATGTACTGAGGAGAGTTCCTCTTCTAATGCCCCCGCTTATTGCAAAAGAAGCATTCAACTTGACTCTTATTGGGCTTGATCTTCCTGATCTGGATCTGCACTGATGTCCCAGCCTAAACTTGCACCTTCTTTGTATTCTTCTTCTTGTTCTTCTTTTCTTTCCTAAAGGGTCGAGAATCAGCAGACGAACCTTCCACTAAGTTCACCGACTCTTTATGGAGCTAGTGATTCTTCTCAAAGTTTTGAAGTAACCCTAGTAAGCCGTGGTAGTTTACTTCAAGCTTTGTCATTCTATGATAAGTAAGGAAAGGGAGATATGACTTTGGCAGCGAGTTCAGTATTGCATCTTTTCTAAGTTGTTCATACAAGAAAAAGCCGACTCTGCTCAAGTGCTCTATCAGCTCGATCATGTACAGTACATGATCAATGACAAAGGCTCCATCCCACATTCTAACGTTGAAGATGGTGCAACTAGTCTTGTGCCTCTCAATATCATTGGGTGTGCCAAAAGAATCCTCCAACACTTGAAGCATTTCATTTGGCTGAGCTATCTCAAACCTACGACTGAACTCGTCGCTCACCACAGCCAGCATAATGCAGCGCACCATGGTTCGATCACTAAGCCACTTCTGATAAGTGTCTCTGACGGTTCCACGTGCATTGGCAACTAGCTCCTTAGGTGCAGGATCCGTCAGCACATATAGGATCCGTTCATGCTTCAGGATAATCTTCAACTTTCAGTACCAGCTACTGAAATTGGGTCCCACCAACTTATCATTGTCCAATAATGATTGGAGCGATAGAAAAGTGGCCATGTCCACATAAAGAAAAATCAAAACCTAATTAGTAATTGATTCATTAAACCTAAAGATTTGGACTTCAATCAAAAGGTTTCTCCACTATTTTATTTGAATTGGTAGCCTCTACCTCTAATTCGAGGAATTATCCTAATTCCTTTGTGGGTACTAGAATCCACATAGACTATACAAGAGCCCAACTTTTGTTGGCAAACCCACGTACATCTAAGGGTAGGTTCATAACCAATTATTTCTCTAAATAATTTTTAGTAATTAAATTTTGCCCCAGCCCCTGATCAATTGGCTTTGGCCTTCTTAGAAAAGGATCCAGTTAGGTCCAACCATTAACATGACCATACTTAGTCCATCTAACCAATGAATGATCAGGCCCAACTTTGGTTGGCCCACCTGACCACCATTTAGAAAGATGTATCAAAAAGATCATATAATGAATGATAATTCCATCAATCGATAAGCACCAAGCCTTTGGGCCTTTAATGATTATCCAACTGATGGACCCATTATCATCCACTTTAATGGAAGGCTATGATCCAGTTATCATATAACTATTTTATTTTAGGGACCTAATAATTTTAGAGGATTTATTTATAGAAGTGGGTAGCTCAGATTAACCAACTTGTCATGATCATCCCACTGGCTTCACCAAGTCAGCTTAAGGAAGACCACTAATAGGCTAGTCTAGGAGCACCTAAATCAGTCACACTATTTACCTAGCTGACATGGATCAGCTCGAATAGTCAAATGATTCAATCAAAACATAATCTTACCAAAAGGCTAGGTAAGTTCAATCGGTGGGAGGGTCTGCCAAAGCTTACCTTAGACACCATCAAAAATGGCTAGATAAGTGGGCTATCAATTAAAAATCATCGATTTGATTTACCTTAGACACCAACTAATTTAATTAATTTTAATTAGATCAATCTAACAGTTCATGCTAGACCTCGTAGCCAAGAATCAAGTCCATCTTGGGTCTTGTTAAAGATATGGACTTGATCAACTATAACTATTGTAATTGATCTAAAGAATTCTTGACCTAATCTAAGACAATAATTGATTAGATTTAGTCAATTCTCTAATTAAGTCCATTCTTTAATCTAACCCTAGGTCAAATCCAATTAATGGACCTAATCCCCACTAACCCATTTAACCCAATGTGTTATGATTTGTATCTTAGGATCTTCAATTCACAACCCTAAATCCTAAATCCTAATCAATCAACTTCTTAATTCTCAATTAAGTTTTAGGCTGAGGGTTGAGGTTCGACTTTTCGAAAATGATTTTGATCTTTGTAAAATATTTTTACAATATGGTTCTATCAACCAAGTTGCATGTTTGATTCATAATCAATATGCAATTAAAATAAACATAAAACTACATTAGATCTAATCTAAACAGGTTCATGTAATTGAAATAGTTTCAATAATAATCAATCATAAATCTTCCTAGATCAAATCTAACACATTATGATGATTGAAATCAAATTAAAATATTTTTAATCAGATCATAAAATTTTTTATATCTAATCTAAAATTTTATGATCAATATTTTAGATCGGTACATACTAGGACAACCTATTCACTGTAAGGGGTAAACCTTATAGCAGGACAACCTTATGACAGTCCGTGCAATCTAAAATATTTTATTTTTAGATCTAAAATTATTTTAAATCTATTAAATTATAAATAAAATTAGATTAAATCCAATAAATTTATGATTAGAGTTAGATCATCATGAACTAGGACAATCTTTTCACTATAAGGGATAAACCTTACAATAGGATAACCTTATGATAGTTCATGAGATCTTTTTTTTTTTTTAATTTTAGATTTAATAATTAAATTATAAATTAGATCTAATCTAAGAAATAATCTAAATATGCATAAAAATCATGTAACAATAACCTAGGCTCTGATACTAATTAAAGAAATCAGATCTAGGATTTCATAAGTAGATCTTGAAACTTTTTCAAGATCATGCAGTGGAAGACTTAAATAAATTAAATATTTATTTAAATAAATATGTAAATACTTAGATCTATTATATGATCAAGGCATGATATTAAAGTCAAAAATTAAAATTAAATAAGAAAGAAAAGATTGATCAAATCAACCTAGATCTACACTACATCAAATGCAGGTATGAAGTTAATAGATCAGATATATTATCTGAGCAAGTTAGACATTCTAACTTGCTGATCTAGACTTAAGGATGAAGTCATGAGCTGCACATGTGTTTGGCCACTAGGAGTCATCCACATGAGCCCACGAACACGATCAAAGATCTTGATGCAGGAATACAACACAATATGTTAGCACTTTGTTGATCTCTCTTCGATGGTTGATTCGATGCTTTCTTTTTTGAAACTTGGACACTCCAAAATATCAGAAGAAAAGAGGAAGATTTGTGATACTGAGACACCTTTCAAAAGCTCACAAAAGGGAGGAAGAGATCTAGAACAAAAACCCTAGAAGAAGATCCTCTTCTTCTTCTTTGTTCTTTTTCTAGACACCCTGATTTGTGTTTTCAATATCTCCATGACCCAGATGAATTTTTCTCTAATTTTTCTACACCAAAGAGTCCTCTCCATGACCCAGATGAATTTTTTTCTAATTATTCTACACCAAAGAGTCCTCTCAAATGTCTACAATCCACAAAAATTTTAATAAAAAATTATTTTTAAATAAAGAGATATGTAGAGTCCAAGTTAGGTCAAAAATCTAGACCAGGAAGGACCAAATAACGAAAGTTGTTGGGGTGCCCAACTCTTGGGCACCCCCACCTTTTTTTCTACCATGGACCAGCAAGGGGGGCGCACAAAAATGTCCTCTTTTATAATGAAAATCAAAAAAAAATAAGGAAGGATGGGTCGGTACACTTATGAAAAGAGTTTTGATTGACAAGGATTCTATCTCATAGAATCCTTAAGCAAAACCAATTCTCCTTTTAACTTGGTCTTCCAACAAACTTCTATATGAGAAAAAGAAAGAGAGAAGGGAGGTGTGAGAAACCTTGGGCATGAAGATTATTCATGTAAAACTATAAAAAAGGAAAGGGTGGGGAGTGAGGATTAGGTGGCGCAAGAAATAGAGAGTCCTAGTCACACTAGGACTCCTATTTTGACTTGGTCAAACAAGATCTTTTAACCAATTAAAAATAAGAGTAAACCAACCTAATTAAATAAGACCCTAACCCATTTAAAGGCTTAATTAAATTAGATTTAATTTTAATTTAATTTTCTAATCAAATTAGAAAATTGGGTTGACCCGAGTCCTAGTTAGACTAGGACTAGTTCTTCCTTGCACTTGACTTATCCAATAAGCCAATTGGACTTGATCCAATCAAGCTCAAACTAAATCTAATTAAATCATATTTAATTAGACTTAATCTTAATCCTCTGGCTTAATCAAATTAAGCTAATTAATAATCTAATTACTAATCGGTCCTCCTGCAGCACTTGCACTCAGTCAAACATCAATCGTATTGATCGTTTAACCCTAAAATGATTTTAAATCGCTGATCAACCATCTGATCGAAATATGAACTCTAATGTGTGTGACCTCATAGATCCAAATCTAAGCTGATAGCATAGGAATAAATTTTTATACCAATCGAAGTAATCATCTAGTAATGATACCCGACGGTCGGATAGGTCGAAAGGTATAGAACACCATCCTTAGAACCCATGCGAATATAGTTTCCATATAATTCATCCTCTTGACCAAAATGCTCGTAGGACACCTCAAAGTTCAACTATCAACTCTGATCAGGTTGTCCACATTGTATTTTAAAATATCAAATCCATCTGATGGATTATCCTAGCCAAGGTTTTGCTATATTGAAATACAGTGATACATTCTTCTCCAACTCTTGGAGTGGTCAATTCTATCTTGATCATACTCCGATTTTGTAAGTACTTGATAGTGCCTAGAAGCCTTCCATTGCTAAATTAGAAATTTAGTTAGTCTGATACCAAAGCACAGTAAGTTGCTTGCAAGTCACTGAGGTGATCTCAGGTCTAAGGGATACTTATACCTATATCCCATCAAAGGCATTCTCGATAGCAAAATGCTCTAGAGTTGGTCACATTCAATGATGATGTATACATACATCTCACCTGCATGCCATATCAGTATCTCCACACTCTCTGGTTAAGAGAACAACCAACCTATATGGCATATAGCGATCTATGCTCGATATATGCTGTTGTCTAATTAACAGCCTATCATTTGATCGTGAATAAATTTAAGAACTAATTAATAAATTCTCTCTTTATCAAAACTAAATAGTCCTAAGGACTTCATCATAATAATGGAGTTCATTAGAAGATGTAAATTTATGATGAAAAAGAATGTCAAAATATTTTTTATTAATTAATAAATTAATTATAATATCTCAACAGTCAATAGGCTGATAATTGGCTTTGGGACATAATTTTCAACACGAACCCCCTATGGTCACTCAGAAGGACCTCATCATCTATGTAAGTTTGACTCTCCATACAATGCAAACCGACCTACATGCAGACTACCATAAAGGAGCCTAAACTTCTCTAAAAATGTTGTGACTTGGAGCTCTTCACCGCCAGCACCTACTCCATCCGAACTTTGACTATTGATACTCGATGATCTGGCAAGTCACAATAATGAACACTACTCTCAGCTAGCACGTCACGACAATAGGCACTATCCTCCATAATAAATTTCATGTGGCTTTGAACAGTCCACTACCAAGAGGTTGCGGCTATCACCATCAGTTTGTTACGGGCACCACCTATATAAAAGATCCTTCAGATACATTTTCTTTCTAAGCTCTCTTCTTCTTTCTATTACTCTACCTCTTTTTATCTTGAGCACTCCATTTCGGTTGGCTAAAAAATTAACTTGAGCATTGGAGGGTTCCATCAGGGCCATCCACCTCCGGTTTGAACTTTATTTTGCAGGTCCCATTAGCGGCCTCACCTTCTCCACTCCAGCCACCTCCGACGTCCTAATGGATTTTTGCATCAACAGGATTGGCGCTAGAAGAAGGAACATCTGAATTCTTGTTCTAAAAGGAGTGCCCAATCGATATTATCTACCTTCCTTTCTATCTTAATTTCTTGAATCCACTTCTATTTGATCTCTGCTTGCTTCGGAGATTGCCTCCAAAGAAGATGACCATCCAACGATCCACTGCCTCCACCACCAGATCTGAACTAGATCTATCCATTCTAGCTCCATTATCCGCTCTCCATCCTCCTCCGCTAGTGGTCATGGTGGATCCAAAATAGTTTAACCTACTGATATAGCAAGTTTGAAGCCTCATCAAAATGGTGCAGGCCATACGACAGCCTTCGACAGCGGTTCGACCAAAAAACTCCCAGCCAAAGTCTTGAGAATCAGCACCTAGAAGGGCAACCTGGGTCAGCAAACCCGTCACCCCAGGAAGAAAAAGCAGAGAGCAGGGAGTCTCTGTTTCGATCATGATTTTTCTTCGAAAGAAACTTTTTCTATCTACAGTCGGCATCATTTTGAGATTTACAGTCAAGATGATACTTTCGACCAAAAGCTCCAAAATATGAACTGGTGGATTGATGAGCTCCGCCATGCCACCCCAACTCACCATGATGATATTTGCACCGATCCTCCTTTCTCTATCAAGATCATGCAAGAACCTATCCCACCAAACTTTAAGCTATACCAGTTTGAGATCTACGATGGGACATCTAATCCGATTGACCATCTGAAGACCTTTCGGACAATGATATTGCTTCATGATGCGTCGAACACCATCCTGTGCCGAGCTTTCCCATCTATCTTGAAAGTAGCAGCGAGAAACTAATACTCGAGCCTCAAGCTAGGTACGATCTTCTCTTTTGATCAAATGAGCCATCAGTCTATGACTGTTGACCCCATGATTGATTTTGATGATTGCCAAACTTTGAGTGTTTGAGTATTTAACCATGTATTTTATGAGTGGATGTAGGACTTTTCAGGTATTTAAACTGAAGAATCATTTTAAGAAAAGATCTACAAAAATTCATCAAGTCAAGATTTTTAAGGAAGAAATTTTTCTTAAGTTTTTAAAGATCAAAAGAAAGAGAGCTCTTTGACCAAAACAAGAAAGGCATAAAGTGGAATTCAAATAAAAATCAAATCTTCTTGATTGAAAGCAAAAATCCCTTAAAATAGTCTTGGAGCAATTTTCGAGACATCTCAAAATTTTTTCGAGATATCTCGACTAGACTGGCACATTCCAATGCAGTTTTGGCACGATTTCGAGAGGTCTTGAGTTGAACTCGAGACATCTCGATCTCAGAAGATAGAAACTTAGTTTTTATGCTCCGAAAGCGAGAGCTCTCGCAGGATTCTCGAGAGATCTCATAGTTTCAATAAGATATTTTGATTCAAAATTGAGAGGTCTCACAATCTGGTAAGAGTTCTCGTAAAAAATTGAGAGATCTCATTTGGCATGGACAGCCTTTAATAGATAGTTTTGCAATGGCTATTTTTCGACCCCATTGGCTATTTTAGAGCTTCCAACAACTAGAACTCTCCTCCAACCATCTCTAAAGGTATTTAAAAGGTGGAGAATCAATTAAAAAAAAATAAGAGAGATTTAAAGAGAGAATCTTTTAGTTTTGATGAGAAACATTGAATATGTAAAGAAAAGAGAAAAGAGAGAAAAGTTATACACAGATTTTAGCGAGCCTTCAAAGCAATCTTCTCAACATCTTCTTCATCCTCTCAAGTATAAATTGAAGAAAAGCCAAGCTTTGATCGAGCACATCATTAGCTTCTTCATTAGGATTTAAAGAGTTTCATTTCTATTTTTATTTCTATGCTGAATTTTTGTACTTATATTTTTTATTTCTTTACAAGTTTCTTTGGGAGAAAGAAAGTTGAAGATTAGGCCCATCCAAGCCTAAAATTGGATATTGTAGGTTTTGATTGGTGAGCTCGAAAAACCAACTAGGTTAATAGTGATTCCAAAAAATTATTACTGTAAGGTTTTGATTAGTGCTCCTGTGAAAACCAACTAGGTTTGTTTGTGATCTTAAAAAAATAAACATACTATAATCAAGAGTAGATTATAGTAAAAATCTCAAGAAAAGTTTGAAAAGTGGACGTAGGAGTGGATTGCTCCAAACCACTATAAAACTTTATGTGTTTATTTTATGTTTTTAATTTTTACTTTACTTGCTTTATTATTTGCTTAGATTAGCTTTCAAATTTTTTTATAGCATTTATATATCCTAAAATTATTACTGCTTATATTGTTTACTTTTGAACCACACTACTTAAGTTAAAATCAAAGCACATACCTATTTAGAAAGTAAATTTTCTTAAAATTTTATAAAGAACTCAATTCACCCCCCCCACCCTCTTGGGTTGCTACCTCTGGACAACAATTGATTTCAGAGCAGGTGCTCTATTATTGATTATTGACCTAACCATCTAGAGCAGATTTTGGCAATCCAAACAAAGTTTCTATTTAATAAAGATTATTCTATAGATAGACATCTATTTTTTAATAATTTTAATTATATCTATTGGAAAGCTAGAATGAAAATTTTTATACAAGCACATGATTATAAGTTACGAAAAATTATAATAGATGGCTCACACACAACCAATGCATTGATCGAGCATGATAAAGAAATGGCCCAACTAAATGCTAAGACTTTAAATATACTTCATTGTTCATTAGATTTAAATGAGTTCAATCTAATTTCTTCTTGTATTTTAGCAAAATAAGTTTAAAAAAAATTGAAAACTATTTTTGAGAGAGTAAAATAAGAAAAAATATCAAGCTCCAAAGAAGATAAGAAAGCTCATCCGAACATATGCCTCATGGCTCATGAGGATGGAAAGAAAAAAAAAAACAAAGAAAAAAGAAAGCATTAATTGAGGGGGAGCAAAGCATAAAAAAGAAAAATGAGAAAAAGGAAGAAGGTATCGCCAATCATTGCCTCATGGCTAATATAAATGAGGTAAATCCTAAAAATTCTTCCAACTTTATATTTGATGAGTTATTTGAAGTCTT
The DNA here is from genome assembly GCA_006176705.1 of Cocos nucifera. Taxonomy (NCBI): domain Eukaryota; kingdom Viridiplantae; phylum Streptophyta; class Magnoliopsida; order Arecales; family Arecaceae; genus Cocos; species Cocos nucifera. The sequence goes on along the minus strand of QRFJ01003722.1, from coordinate 77,321 downwards.
TAATGAATTAATGGATGAATTTAAAAAATTAAGGCTCAAAAATAAAGAACTTAAAAGATTAAATCTTCTTTTAGCTAAAGAAAAGAATGAGCTTTTAAGTGAAAAAAATGATTTCTTGAAAGAAAAGAATCTTTTGGCGGATAAAAAAAATAAAATATTGATTGAGCAAGATGCTTTTTTGAAAGAAACACAAAATTTAGTTGAAGAAAAGCAAATCCTTTCAAAATCTAAAAAATTTTTAATTGAAGAAAAAAAAACTTTTAAAATCTGAAAGATCTTTTTTGGGGAAAAATGCAAAACTAAGAAAAGAGATTGAAAATTTAAAATCCATGCTTGAGAAGTTTACACTTAGATTATAAAAGCTTCAATCTATTTTGATCAATCAAAAAACTATTTTCAATAAAGCTGGACTTGGATATAACTCCTTAAGGAAATAAAAATTTATCAAAAATATGTTTAGCAAAGCTTTCTTTGAAAATCATTCAATTACATGTTTCAAATATAACAAAGTAGGCCACAAAATTTCAGAATGCAATTTTAAAAGAATTGGCCAAACCTTAATAAAACAAATTTGGATTCCAAAAAAAATCTTGAGTACTAACTCCTATGGACCCAAGATGGCTTGGATATCAAAAATTATGAAGTAATTTTGTAGGTATACTAAGGATCCAATGAAACTAAAGAAAGAAAATTTTTTTTGATGGATGCCTTGAAAATAAAAATAGATGGATGATGCTATTGAGTAAAATCTAAACTTTTCTCATATCATGCCATCCTTATTTGATTGATTTTGATGATTTATCATTACTTAAAATAATCATACTCTATGAATTAAAAGTTTGATGTATTGACTTTAATGATTTGTTAACATGTATGCATATGATAACTCCTCTCATATTTCGATAAGTATGATTGATTTTGATGCTTGCAATAATTTAAATATTTTATTTTTTAAATTAATATGCTTTTCTTTATATATCAATGATTGAAATGATTAAACTTGAAATTAACTTGATATTTTAAGTCTTCCCATATCAATTCTATATTTGATGAATTTAAACTAAGAGATGCTTAATTGTTTTAAATATTTTAATTACTAAATTTATAAGAGAAACTAAGTTTGACAATCTCCCATAAGATGCTTAAATATTAAAATATTCCAAAAAAATTGCATGATCTAAGTACTTGAAAATAAAACATTCAATTATAAAAATTAAGGACTTGATGTAGTCATCTGCATTGCATCTTAGTTTAACCCCTAAGGATTTCAAAACTCCCTAGTTGAATTGAACTCATAGAGCCTTCATCTAGTTTTTTTCTTGATTTGATATTATCCTATTTGATTTTTAAAACCCCCCAATTAATTAACTTTTAATTTTCTAAATTTATTTAAATATCTTTCTTGATTATTGATTTGATTGCCCTTTCTTATCTTAAAAGAGAATTTATTGATGAACATTCTTATTTTATTTTAATTAATTAATTTTAAAAATTAAATTTGAAAAATGATCTTCTTGAATCTTTTAAAGTTGACATCAAGCAAGATGTTTCAAGAAAGTTTTCATTTATCTTTAAAGCTAAACTTTTAAAGAGGACTTTAGTTTTATATAATTAGTATCAAACAACTTGCTATTTGCCATGTATTTGATTGATTTATCTTTTGGCAAAAAAAATATATATTTTTTTTATTTCAAATCTAGTTTTGCACTGCTATATCATTTGATATAATATCGTTTGAGATAAATTCAAAGATACATATCTTTTCTGAACCTATGATTGCTTGATATTTCTTAAGAAAAGAAAGAGTTGATCTTTTTAAAGAATTATTAAATTTTTTTTTTATAATTTGTCTTGATTGATTTACTGATATCAATTCAAATTAATTTATCATTTAAAATCCTCAAAACTATTTAATTTAAATTAATTCATCTTTATCAATTCAAAACTACAATCATTGGTATCAAGCTGAATTTGCAAATTAATCTTCAAATGATATTGAACTGTTAAGAAAATTGATTCGGTCTAAATTTTAGTTTAATTGGTATTAAGAAGTTTCTTCCTAAGAAAATTTTCACTCTTGGTACCATTCGTATCATTCTTGTCTTGCATTTTATTGTATTATTTTTTGGCAAAAGAATTGGATATAATGTCTTAAATCTATTTTATATTGATATACTATTGATATGATATCTCTTGAGATAAATTCAAAGAATCTCATATATTTTTTTGAACTTAATTGAGTGAAATTTTATTTGATTAATGCTTATTTTACTCAATTGATGCTTGTATTTTTAAATTATATTTAATTTTAAAATGGCATTATTTACTAAAGTAAGGAAGAGAAATTATTAAAGAATAAATGACCAATTATTTGAAAAAGACTTTAAAATTGAAAATATCTTTCAAATTTAGAAAACATGAATTTAGTAGTTAAATTCATGTTTAATCCACTTGATTTGAAAGAAAAAAGAAAGAAAAATTAAAAAATAAATTTATCCAACATTAATTAAAAATTTTAATTAACTTATATTAAGGTAAATGAACATTGATTTCATTATACTTTTGAGCCTTAATATGATGATTCTATTTGATCTATATGCTTTTGATTTGATTGTCAAATCATTTTTGAAAACTATTTTGAGTGAAAAGAAGTTTAAGACACATTCTTACTCCAAACAAATTGATTTTGATGCATTCTTATAACTTTGAAGCTTATTGATAAATATAATACTGAACTTTTCATGTGCCAAACTTTAAACTTGATTTGCATGATCATTTTTGGCAAATGATTAAATTTAAATTAAATTTAAAAATATATTCTTACTCCAAGAAATAAATTTTTAAACTAAATTTTAAAATTTATTTAAAAATTTAAATTTGATCCTAAATTTTTTATGTGCATTGCAAAATTCTTATAAATTATTTATTTTAAAAAATTCTTACTTAAAGCAATGAATTTAAAAATATGACTATTTATTTCTTTGATACTGCTTATTTTACTTTGCTCGATACATTCTCGATACATACCTTTCTCAAACTCATTTGATTAACTTTTTTTAAGAAAAGGAAAGATTGAATATTGAATTAAATGCTATGCTTGATTTCATGTTCAATTCTTTTGAAATGCTTTATTCTTCTTAAAGTTTAAAAGTGCATATCTAAAAATTTGATTAAAAATCATATTAATTCAAAAAGAGGGAGAGCCTTCTGAAATTAAAATGAATATTTGAAACTTAGTTTGAGTTAAAGGATAAATTTTTGAAATAAGATGATTCATTTAAATTGATTTTATGAACTTAATACATCTCTCAATTTAATGCTTTAATGTTGATTTTGATGGTTTCTTATTTTTTTTCATGAGCTTTTTGATGTTGTCAAAAAGAAAAAGAATTATGTTGAGTATATGCTTGAAGGATTGATCCTTAAGAAACTTAAAATTTTGATGTTTTAAAGATTAATTGAGCACATTCATGAAGTGTGTATTCATGTGTTTGATCTAGTACTTCATGTCTTCATGATACATATTAGCAAAATGCATTGAAATACATTATTTATTTTTATTATGCATATACTCAAAATTTTGCCATCATCAAAAAGAGGGAGATTGTTGACCCCATGATTGATTTTGATGATTGCCAAATTTTGAGTGTTTGAGTATTTAATCATATATTTCATGAGTGGATGTAGGTCTTTTTAGGTATTAAATTGAAGAATCATTTTAAGAATAGATCTACAAAAATTCATCAAGTCGAGATTTTTAAAGAAATTTTTTTTTTTAAGCTTTCAAAAATCAGAAGAAAGAGAGTTCTTTGACCAAAATAAGAAAGACATAAAGTAGAATTCAAATAAAAATTAAATCTTCTTGATTGAAAGCAAAAATTCCTTAAAATAGTCTTGAAGCAATTTTTGAGATGTCTCAAAATTTTTTCAAGAGCTCTTGAGTGGATTGCATGTCCAAACGTAGTTGTAGCATGATTTCGAGAGGTCTTGAGTTAAACTTGAGACATCTCGGTCTCAAGAGATAGAAACTTAATTTCTATACTCACAAGATTCTCGAGAGATCTCATAGAATTCTCAAGAGGTCTCGTGATTCTGATGAGACATCTCTATTCAAAATTGAGAGGTCTTGAAATTTGGTGAGAGGTCTCATGAAAAATCAAGAGGTCTCATTTTATATGGATAGCCGTCAACGGATAGTTTTGCAATGGCTATTTTTCGAATCCAATGGCTATTTTAGAGCTTCCAATGGCTAAAACTCTCTTACAACCATCTTTAAAGATATTTAAAAGATGGAGAATCAATTTAAAAAAAAGAATTTAAAGAGAGAATCTTTCAATTTCAATGAGGAACATTGAATATCCAAAGAAAAAAAAGAAAGAAAAGTTGTCCATAGATTTCAGTGAGCCTTCAAAGTAATCTTCTCCAACATCTTCTTCATCCTCTCAAGTACAAATTGAAGAAAAGCCAAGCTTCGATTGAGCACATCATTAGCTTCTTCATTAGGATTTAAAGAGTTTTATTTCTATTTTTATTTCTATGCTGAATTTCTATACTTCTATTTTTGATTTTTTTACAAATTTCTTTCGAAGAAAAAAACTTGGAGATTAGGCCCATTCAAGCTCAGAATTGGACATTATAGGTTTTGGTTGATGAGCCCGAAAAATCAACTGGATTAATAGTGATCCCAAAAAACTATTAGTATAAAGTTTTAGTTGGTGCTCTTATGAAAACTAATTAGGTTTGTTTGTGAGCCTGGGAAAACAAATATACTGTAATCAATAGTAGATTATAATAAAAATCCCAAAAAAATCTTGGAGAGTGGACGTAGGAGTGGATTGCTCCGAACCACTATAAAACCTTATATATTTGTGTTATATTTTTAATTCTTTCTTTACTTGCTTTATTATTTGCTTAGATTAGCTTTCAAATTTTTTCATAGCATTTGTATATCCTGAAATTGCTACTGCTTATATTGTTTACATTTGAATCATACTACTTAAGTTAAAATCAAAGCACATACCTATTTAGAAAGTAAATTTGGTTAAAATTTTATAAGAACCCAGTTCACCCCTTCCCCTCTTGGGTTGCTACCTCTGGGCAACAATGGCTTATTTCATAAGCAGCCGACGTCCAAGATGAGGTTCAAATTTCCTCATCAACATAAAGTAGAAAGAGGGAGAGTCCATCTGAGCTTACGTCAACCATTTTAATGCTACTATGTTGGAGATCCGAAACTTGAACCAATCTGTAGCCATAGCTACACTGAAAAAGATGATCTTCAGAAGAATAATCCTCTATCTTTCTTAGAAAGAAAGTATCCCAGGAATTTTGCTAATATGTTGGCCTGGGCTGAAGGTTATGCCCGGACAAAGGAAGCCTTCAAATTAAAGGATGACGAGGCTGCAAGAGAGTGGCAAATGGATGAACCTAGCAAATCCGCACCCAAAAGAAAGTTGAGTGAAGCTCGACCATGCTTTCAAACTTCTTTCAAGTGCAGACGAGCTTGAACCCTCCCTCAAGCTCATCAGTAGGAAAGTCCAGATCAGAGAATCTGATGAAACTCTCCTCCCAGATAATTCAACAACTATGCTCTCTTGAATGCCTCAAAGACTTAGGTGTTAATGGAGATGAGAGAGCAGCTAGCAAAACCTAAGAAAATGCAGACTCATCCGACCAAGCACAATCCCGATAAGTACTGCCTTTACCATCGTGACCATGATCACGACATAGAAGAATGATAGAAAATATGTAAGATTTCATGCATGAATTTTAAAATCTTTTTGAAATATAACGCAGCAAAAGTTATAAATTAAACTATTTAATTTATAAATGCATGTAATCAAATTACTAAATCCTACAACTAGGACATGTCATAGTGCATTATTAAATCTAAACATAAAAGATTTAGTATTGATCAAATCAATATCCTAGATCTAGAATGATTCTAGATTTAAATCCTAGATCTCTTACCTTTGCATAGATTAAGAACTCCATGATTGATTCTCATTATTGTCTTTGGATCCACACATGCATTCAACCTCTATAGGTGATCCACACGAGGCTGCAATAAAATCAAAGGTTCGTCAAAGAAAGATCCGCTCGAAGTGCTGGCTTCTCATGAATCTCTCCGGATGGTTAATCTAAAATTTATTCTTTGGATCTTCTAGACACTCCAAGAGATAAAGAATAAAAGAAGGATTAAGTAAGAAATCCAACTATTAGATCTCCCAAAAATAAAAAATAAATAGTTAAGAAAATCATAAGAGAAGATACATCTTCTCTTCTCAGGACATCAACCTTTGATGTCCTAAACGGATCTCCATACCTGGATAAGAGAAGACCTTCTTTTCTAAAAAATTTTCATGCTTTCAAATCTCTTTCTTTCTATTTTTTTTCTCATAGAAAAATTATATTAAAATTGAGAAGAAAAAATTCTCAAAAGAACCCTAAGAGAAGACTATCTTCTCTTCACTTTTCTCTCATCAGGACATGATCATGATCAAATCATGTCCAAAAGAGACCATGATGCCCCAACTCCTTGGAGCATCCAATCCCATGACCTCTTCCTCCCTCTCTCTCTCTCTCTCTTAGATTTTTATCATATAAAAATCATAATGAATAAGAAGAAAATAAATATTGAAAAAGAAATAGATGAGAAGACACTCTTCTTACCTTTGTCTTCATCAAGACATCAACATTTGATGTCTTAGTTGAAGCCTTTTCTCCAACAATTCTTAGTGCCCAAAACCTCCACACCAACCTCTCATTTCTCAGGTTTCTTACCATAGAAAAACAAGATCTTTGACGCCAACCTCCTCCAAAAAAGGAGGCACTAAATAACAACCCCAAGACTAGGTCAACATCCTAGTCTAAATAGCATTCTTGGTGGCATCCAACTCTTGGATGCCTCCAAGAATTTTTGGCAGCCAATTTTCCATGTATGGAATGTGAGAGGGTGGAACAAATCTGGGAAAAAGAAGGCACACAAAAAGATGGCGTTGGAACTAATTTCTAGATGAAAAGGGGAAGAGTTTTAGAATTCTAGAATTCTATCAAGTAGAGTTCAAGTCTAAAACAACTTCCAAATTTGACCAAGTCAAATATGATTCCTTAACTCCAGACATTTGGGCATGCATGAAGGTTCTTATGGCATGAGAAAACTTATGCAAAGATCTAGAAAAAACAAAATTGGCATAGGCTTTCTTAGGTGGCACAAGAGTGAAGGGAAGAGTCTTAGTCTAACTAGGATTCTTCAATGCAAACTAGGTCAAACCATTTTGAACCCAATTCAAATTAGATTTAAGTTAATCTAATTAATAAAAAATCTTAATCCAATTAGAAGCCTGATTAAATTAAACTAAATTATATTTAATTTTGATTTAAATCCTAACTTGATTAGGAATAAGGTGCACTCAAGTCCTAGTCTAACTAGGACTTATTCTCTCTTGCAATTGGCTTATCCAATAAATAAATTAGATTTAATTAAATTAAACCCAAACCAATTTTAATTGAATTTAATTCAACTAGACTTGATCTCAGCCTGATTGCTCAATCAAATTGAGCCAATTAACAATCTAATTGCTAATCGATTCTCCTACAATACTTGCATTAGGTCAAACATCAATCGCATTGAATGTTGGACCTTAGAATGATTCTCAATCATCAATTAACCATCTGATTAGGTTACAACCTCTTATGTATGTGATCCTATAGGTTCGAACCTAAGTTAGTAGCATAAGAACTAATTTCTGTATCAATCGAAGTAACCATCTAGCAATGGTTTCCGACATCCAGATAGGTCGAATGTATGCAAAACAACATTCTTAGAATCCTGTGAAGAAAAATCCTGATTTTTCGAACTAAGTTCATTCAAATCGATCAGATCAAGAGATATATTTTAAAAATTTTACACACAAGCTCGACATTGGTCGGCCAAACCCATGTGCATCTATGGATGGGTTCATTAATCAATTCTTTTCTTCAAATGACTTTTAGTAATTTAATTTTACTCCAAAAATCATAATCAATTAGACTTTGGCCTCGACTATAGGGATCCGGTTAGGTCCAACCATTAAACATGACCATGACTTGGTGTATCTAACCAATGAATGATTAAGCCCAACTTTGGTTGGCCAACGCTAACCATCATTAGAGAGACACTTTCAGGTTATCATATTATGAATGATAATTCTATTAGTCAATAAGCACCAGAACTTTGGGCCTCCAATAATTATTGATTAATGGATCCATTATCATCCAACTTAATGGAAGGCTATGACTCAGTTATCTTATAATTTTATCATTTAAGAACTTAATAAATTTTAAAAAAATTTAAATTTTTATGATTTAAGGATAGAAAGGACATGGACTAATTTTGCTGCCAATAGACTTCACCAAGTTAAGTCCTTCCACTGACTTCTCAAAGACATCGACAAGGACTAGGATCAACATTGGGTCCATGACACTTAAGATCGAGTCTCACTGAATAAAAATCAATCTCACTGATTATTCAATGTAACATGGTTAGCATGAATCAATGAGCAACCTAATCAAAACTTGATAAACCACATTGGTCAGGTAAGTGAGATCGATGGAGGGTCGACCAAGGCTTGGTCTTTAAACACCATTAGAAATGGTCAGGTAAGCAGGCTATCAATTAAAAACCACAATCTAGGATGCCAAACCTATCTTAGAAACCAATCAATTTAATCAGTTTTGATTTGGTTGTCTGTAAGACTGTGGGCTCGACCACTAAGCCACGATCAGTATCTATTTGTTAGATGTAATGGACTTGATCAACTATAAGTATTAAAAGTGATCTATATAATCCTAAATTACTATTAATTAGGTTTGATCAATTTTTTAACTAAGTCCATATTTAAATCTAATCCTAGATTTAATCCAGTTAAGGATCTTATCAAAGCTAACCATTACCCTTTAACCGCATGTTTTAATAAAATTATCTAAGATCTTTAAATCACAAACCTAGATCCTAAATAATCATTTAATTCTCTAATTAAGCTTTCAAGCGTTAAGGTTAGGTTCGAATTTCAAAAATATTTTTTAAATTTTTGAAAAGATTCTTACATCCTAGCACCATTTCATTTAACTAGGTCAACTCATTTCAAAAAAGGATCGACTATTTCAAAACAAAAAGCACTAGATGTAGGTATGATCAATAAAAACTTCAATTATGATATTTAGCCCAACTTCTCAATCAAAGCTGGCTGATCCCATCCGAGCTAGTCGAGAAGAAAGCCCGAGCCAGCTCGTTCTAAGATAGCTGGCCAGGTCAAGAAGGTTGGAGGCCACTCGTTCCATCGGGAGGCTCGAACATCCCAATCCAAGCTGGCCCGAAATGAATCCAGCTCAGTTGAAGCCATCATCTAGAATCGTATCATGACTTGGCAATGCTAATCGGAGCTAAGCTCGATTCCTAAGAGTCGGCTTGATCGACAAATAGAATCCTTTTAAGGTCATGTTTCAGGTTTAAACTAAAATTATGTACTCTACATAAAAATAGAAATATTTAAATCTAATCTCAAACACAATTTATGATAAAATAATTTAGATTAAAACCCTTCAAAAACATATCATCAAAAATATTAGATCTAATCTAAAATTTTTATGATCAATTTCTAGATTAATATACCCAGGATAACCTCTCCATTATAAGAGAGTAAAACCTCACACAGATAAACCTACAATCTGTACACAATCATTATTTATTTTTTAGATTTATTTTAATGTAGAACATGTCAATGTATAAAAGAATCTGGCTCTAGTACCGATAATAGAAATACAGAATTTTCATCATGAAATTTCAAAGATCGTTTTTGAAATATAATGCAGCAGAAAGTTATAGAAGTTAAATCATTTACATTACAACTAGGATCGTTATAACGATATGTTCGATAATACATCTCTTCATAAATACTCTAACGAAAATAATAAAATTTAGCCTTCATTCGAGACATGCTCACATAGTTGAGACCGTATTCCGATCACGGAATAGGAATGATCTCATCTTATTTTGACTGAAATTAAAATATCCACATGTTTTAAGTCAGTATTTTCATATTTGAGTCACTGGGTCTTAGTATTTCTCAAATACTTAGGAATTATCTATACAATCTTTCAGTGGTTCTTACTTAGATCAGATTAGTATCTACTCACTATCATTAGTAAGTATACCATATCTAATTTTGGACATGAAAAAAATAAATGACAACCAAACCTTTATTCCTTGCAATGCTGGAATGCCATTCTTGATTAAGAGAACTTCATCCACAAACAACACAAGAAATAACACTACAGAATATTTTGCCCAACTACAAATGCAAGGATTGTCTTTGTTCATAACAAAGACATATGTTCAAAACATATATTCCAAAATTGAGAAAATAGCCAAACGAGCTTTACAAGTCTTTACCTTTCCATCTGCGCTACTCTGATCTTTTTGAAAATTCATTCACATCCAATAGATTTTTTTCCTTCAGGTGAATCTTCTAGTGTCCACACACTATTGATTTCAATGGAATTTAATTTGGATTATGTGGCTCCAAGCCATTTTTCAGAGTCAGACCACTGCATTGCATCCCTATAGGTGATTGGATCCTTGTTGTTCTTATTGAGCTCAATAAGAACAACAAGGATCTCCATTCTAGACTTAGACACTGAAGTATCTATCCAGCTAATGCGGTACTCTACTAGATCTCCTTAAAAGTGCTACTTTAATGGGCTCCAAGTTTGATCTGATCAAATCTGATTCTGTAGGTTTACTAGATTATGTTAGTTCATTTTCTATCGTTCAAACATTTTTAAGTTCAACTTGACAGGCATCAGTTCCTTCTTTAAGAAACTTTTTTCCAAAATGAATGCCCTACTATTGATGAACATCTTATGTTCTTCAGTATGGTAGAATTAATAATCCTCAAACACCTATTGGACTAGGATCTAAGTTTATCTATGTACAAACCTTTGACATAGGCCATTCAACTCCAAACTCAAAGGTGAGAGAGTCTAGGTCTATGCCCAATCCATATTCTATATGAAGTCTTTACAACAGATTTAGTCGATATATTTTCAGAGTAAAACTAGTAATCACAAGAGCATAATCCTGAAACAAGCAAACATGTAAACCCTATTATGGATTGAACCATATCTAACAAAGTTAAACTTCTTCTTTCAGATACACTATGTTCCAAAAAGAAATACACTGAGAGAGAATTCTATTCTCTCCTAGATATATCATAAACTTACTGGATAAGTATTCGCCACTTCGATCTGATCGAAGAGTTCTAATACCTTTTCTAGTTTGTTCTCCTATTTTATTATTAAATCATTTGAACATTTCAAATGATTCAAGCTAGATGCAGCCATGCCCAGATAGGTCATCTATAATGAAATATTAATATCTTTTTTTGGCACTTAAGTTCATAGGTCCACATATATCACTATGTATGAGACTTGAATTTTATCGGCTCCTTCATCTTTTTTAGTAAAAGATGATTTTATCATCTTTTCAAGAAGATAAGACTCATAGATTACCAATGATTCATAATCATTGATGTCCAGGTTTTTCTCTCAAGTTAACATATTTATCTTATTCTTATCAAGATGACTAAGCCTATAATGCCAAATATAGACATCCATGACATAATCTAACTTAGATGTTTATTAAATATGTACATTATACTTAACAGACTGTATAAACATTAAATATCATTTTCTTATTATCATGTATTATTATAATATTATTCATAATAATATTATAATAATCTTTTTTATGGATAAATGATAACCATCTCTGATCAAAAGGCCAACAGAGATCATATTTATCATAAATGATGGATAATGGTGACAATCACTTAAAATGACATCTTTTGAAAATAAACTTGACAATTCCTAAATGTAGATTGGAACAGGGCTTCCATTCTCAACGTTCAGATATTTTTCACTATTTTCAAACATTCTACTTGTAGTCTTCATAATAAATTACATAAGACCACCGATATCTAATATCCAGGTAGTAGAATTACATATAGAAAAATTTTAAGATATTATCATATAACATCCTTGATAAGCAACTCTTGCTCCTTTCTCTTGTTCAGCTTGTTATGGTCAAAGAAAGTAAGACAATTCTTCTTCCTATGATCCTACTTCTAATAGTAGAAGCACTATGCCTGATTTGGATCAATTTTGAACTAATTATTTTGACTGGACTTAGAAGCCCCAGTATGACCCAATTCGTACTGCTGAACTAAATTTAATTTTTGATACTAATTATCAAAATTAGATCCCATAAGTTATCATTGTCTAACAATGATTGGAGCAATTAGGGTTCAGCCTTATTATATAAGAAAAGAGAACATAGACCTAAGTATATGAATTATTTTAAGCCTAGAGACTTGGATTTTAGTCTTAAAATTCTTTCACTATTTTATTCGAATTGATGGTCTATACCTCCAATTCAAAAAATTATTTTAATTTTCTAGTAGGTACTAGAATCCAAATAGACTACACACAAGCTCGACATTGGTCGGCCAACCCATGTGCATCTATGGATGGGTTCATTAATCAATTCTTTCTTCAAATGACTTTTAGTAATTTAATTTTACTCCAAAAATCTAATCAATAGACTTTGGCCTCGACTATAGGGATCCGGTTAGGTCCAACCATTAACATGACCATACTTGGTGTATCTAACCAATGAATGATTAAGCCCAACTTTGGTTGGCCAACCTAACCATCATTAGAGAGACACTTTCAGGTTATCATATTATGAATGATAATTCTATTAGTCAATAAGCACCAGAACTTTGGGCCTCCAATAATTATTGAGTTAATGGATCCATTATCATCCAACTTAATGGAAGGCTATGACTCAGTTATCTTTATAATTTTATCATTTTAAGAACTTAATAATTTTAAAAAATTTAAATTATTTATGATTTAAGGATAGAAAGGACATGGACTAATTTGCTGCCATAGACTTCACCAAGTTAAGTCCTTCCACTGACTTCTCAAGACATCGACAAGGACTAGGATCAACATTGGTCCATGAGCACTTAGATCAGTCTCACTGAATAAAATCAATCTCACTGATTTTCAATGTAACATGGGTTAGCATGAATCAATGAGCAACCTAATCAAAACTTGATTAACCACATTGGTCAGGTAAGTGAGATCGATGGAGGGTCGACCAAGGCTTGTCTTAAACACCATTAGAAATGGTCAGGTAAGCAGGCTATCAATTAAAAACCACCAATCTAGGATGCCAAACCTATCTTAGAAACCAATCAATTTATCAGTTTTGATTTGGTTTGTCTGAAGACTTGGGCTCGACCACTAAGCCACGATCAGTATCTATTTGTTAGATGTATGGACTTTGATCAACTATAAGTATTAAAGTGATCTATATAATCCTAAATTACTATTAATTAGGTTTGATCAATTTTTTAACTAAGTCCATATTTAATCTAATCCTAGATTTAATCCAGTTAAGGATCTTATCAAAGCTAACCCATTACCCTTTAACCCATGTTTTATAAAATTATCTTAAGATCTTTAAATCACAAACCTAGATCCTAAATAATCATTTAATTCTCAATTAAGTTCAAGGTTGAGGGTTAGGGTTCGATATTTCAAAAATATTTTTTAAATTTTGAAAGATTCTTTACATCCTAGCACCATTTCATTTAATAGGTCAACTCATTTCAAAAAAGGATCGACTTATTTCATAAACAAGCACTAGATGTAGGTTTGATCAAATAAAACTTGCCAATTATGATATTTAGCCAACTTCTCAATCAAGCTGGCTTGGATCCCATCCGAGCTAGTTCGAGAAGAAGCCGAGCCAGCTCGATTCTAAGATAGCTGGCTCAGGTAGAAGGTTGGAAGGCCATCGTTCCCATCGGGCAGGCTCGAATCCAATCCAAGCTGGCCCGAAATGAATCCAAGCTCAGTTGAAGCATCATCTAGAAATCGTATCATGACTGGCATGCTAATCGAGCTAGCTCGATTCCTAAGAGAGTCGGCTTGATCGACAAATAGAATCCTTTTTAAGGTCATGTTCAGGTTTAAACTAAAATTATGTACTCTACATAAAAATAATGAAATTATTTAAATCTAATCTAAACACTAATTTATGATAAAATTTAGATTAAACCCTTCAAACATATCATAAAAAAATATTAGATCTAATCTAAAATTTTTATGATCAATTTTCTAGATTGCAATATACCAGGATAACCTCTCCATTATAAGAGGTAAACCTCACAGCAGGATAACCTACAATCTGTACAATCATTATTTTATTTTTTAGATTTATTTTAATGTAAACATGATCATGTTATAAAAGAATCTGGCTCTAGTACCATTAATAGAAAGTATGCAGAATTTCATGCATGAATTTCAAAATCTTTTTGAAATATAATGCAGCAAAAGTTATAAATTAAATCATTTAATTTACAACTAGGATCTATAATATGTCATAATACATTCATAAATCTAAAAATAAAAAATTTAGTATTGATCAAATTAATATCCTAGATTTAGAATGATTCTAAATCTGAACCCTAGATCTTATCTAGGTGAGAGAAGAGATCAAATTTCTTATCTTTGCATGGGTCGAAAACTCCATGGTTGATTTTTTTTGTTGTCTTTGGAGCCGCACATGCATCTGGCCTCTATAGGTGATCCACATGAGGTTCCAACAAAATCAAAGATTCATCGAACAAAGATCCGCTCGAAGTGCTAGCTTCTTGTAGATCCCTCCGGATGGTTAATCTAAAATTTATTCTTCAAATTTCTTGGATACTCCAAGAGATGAAAAATAAGAAAAGAATTAAGGAAAAAATCCAACTCTTAGATCCCTCAAAAATAAAAAATAAATAGTTAAGAAAATTCTAAGAGAAGACACATCTTCTCTTCTCAAGACATCAACCATTGATGTCCTAAATGGATCTCCAAGCCTAGACAAGAGGAGACCTCCTCTAGAAAATTTTCAAGCTTCTAGATCTCTTCTTTTCTAATTTTTCTTTCAGAAAAATTATATTAAAATTGAGAACAAAGAATTCTTAAAAGAACCCTAAGAGAAGACTATCTTCGTTTCACTTTTCTCTCATCAAGACATGATCAAATCATGTCCAAAAGAGACCATGATGCCCCAACTTCTTGGAAAATCCATTCCCATGCCCTCTTCCTCTCTCTCTCTCTTAGATTTTTATAACATAAATATCATAAAGAATAAGGAGAAAATAAATATTGAAAAAAAAATAGATGAGAAGACATTCTTCTTACCTTTGTCTTCATCAAGACATCAACATTTGATGTCTTAATTGAAGCCTTTTCTACAACAATTCTTAGCGTCCAAAATCTCCATGCCAACCTCTCATTTCTTAGGTTTTTTATCATGGGAAAACATGATCTTTGTCGCCAACCTCCTCCTAAAAAGGAGGCGCCAAATAACAACCCCAAGACTAGGTCAACATCCTAGTCTAAATAGCATTCTTGGTGGCGTCCAACTCTTGGATGCCTCCAAGAATTCTTGGCAGCCAATTTTCCACATATGGAATGCGAGAGGGTGGAACAAATTTGGGAAAAAGAAGGCACAAAAAAAAATGGCATTGGAACTAATTTCCAAATGAAAAGGGGAAGAGTTTTAGAATTCTAGAACTCTATTAAATAGAGTTCAAGTCTAAATCAACTTCCAAATTTGACCAAGTCAAATATGATTCCTTAACTCCAGACATTTGGGCATGCATGAAGGTTCTTATGGCATGAGAAAACTTATGCAAAGATCTAGAAAAAATAAAATTGGCAAGGGCTTTCGTAGGTGGCGCATGAGTGAAGGGAAGAGTCTTAGTCTAACTAGGATTCTTCAATGCAAACTAGGTCAAGCCATTTTGAGCCCAATTCACATTAGATTTAAGTTAATATAATTAATAAAAAATCCTAATCCAATTAGAAACTTAATTAAATTAGATTAAATCATATTTAATTCTAATTTAAATTCTAACTTAATTAGGAATAAGATGCACTCAAGTCCTAGTCTAACTAGAAATTATTCTCTCTTGCAATTGGCTTATCCAATAAATCAATTAGATTTAATCAAATTAAATCCAAACTAATTCTAATTGAATCTAATTCAGTTAGACTTGATCTCAATCCGATTGCTCAATTAGATTGAGCTAATTAGCAATCTAATTGCTAATCGATCCTCCTACAATACTTGCATTAGATCAAACATCAATCGCATTGAATATTTGACCTTAGAATGATTCTCAATCATCGATTAACTATCTGATTAGATTACAAACTCTTATATATATGACCCTATAAGTTTGAACCTAAGTCAGTAGTATAGCAATCAATTTTTGTACTAATCGAAGTAACCATCTAGCAATGATTCCCAATGTCCGGATAGGTCGAATGTATGCAAAGCAATATTCTTAGAACCCTAGCCCATGGTTACTGTATAATTCATCCCTATGATCAATAATACTCAAGGCAACTTTGAGTATGATATCAATACTCATGCAAGTCATCTATATTATATCTTAAAATTTTATAAATTCCATGACTCCTCACGAGGATTATCCAGGCCTTGGTTTTGCTAAATTGAAATACAATAGGTCATTTTCTTCTTGAAGTTAATCAGGAGTGATCAATCCTATCTTGACTTACACACCAACTTCATAAGTACTTGACCATATCCAGAAATTTTTTGAACCTATATTAGAAATACATACAGTCCGACATCAAAGTATAGTAAGTTGCTTGCAAGTCATCATGATTATCTCAAATCGGAGGGACACTTATACCCACTGGCCTTAGCTAGCTACTCTTGATAGTAGAGTGCTAAATTGATCATATTCAGTATAGATGTACTCCTACACCTTACCTGGATGCCATACCAATGTCTCCACACCATTTAGTTATGAGGACAATCAATGCATATGGCATATAGCGACCTACACTCGATAAGTTATTATCTTTATTAATAACTTATCATTTGATCGTGAATAGTTTAAGAACCATCCAATAAATCCTTCTTTATCGATTGATTGTGGTTCTAAGGACTTCATCATAATTTAGAAGTTCATTTAAGGAAGATAGAATTTTTATGATGAACCAACCAAATAACTACTATTATTAGATAATTCATATACTAATTTCAATCATCTACAACTTAGAAGATTAGCTTTAGGATATATTTTTCAATAAAGAATGCATCCAGCTTTAGGACAAGATTGAGGTGTTGATCAAAAGAGATTGGCTAGACTAGTTCATCAAGCATCGATCGAAGAGGAGAGAAGATTGTTTCAGAGCTCCGCCATAACTTGAACCACCTCGATAGGGTGAGCCCCAACGAGATCAGCCTCCTCTTAGAGTTATCAACATTATCTCCGAAGGACATCAATGAGGGAAGGCCAATGGATCAGCAGAGCTGGCGAAGAGGCAGCAGACTGAAGAACCCATCATCTTCACTGAAGAAGATGCCCAGGGAGTTTAGCTTTTGCATAATGATGTTGTTGTAGTTACTTTAAATATTGCTGATTATGATGTATGCCATGTTTTAATTGATAGTGGAAGCTCCATTGATGTCTTATTTTATAATGCTTTTTCCAAAATATCCATATCCAATGATAGGATGGGTCCAATGAATTTTTCATTGGTAGGATTCATAGGTGATGCAGTGCTAGTGGAAGAAATAATAACATTACCTGTGATAGCTGGCCGATACTTAAAGCAATCTATGGCACAAGTTGATTTTTTGATAGTCAAAGCCCCTTCTTCCTATAATGTGATCCTTGGCCGACCTAGTTTGAATGCACTTCGAGCGGTAGTTTCTACTTACTACTTGAAAATAAAAATTTTAATCAGGCATGGAGTCGGGGAGGTCCAAGGAGATCAAGCACTAGCTCAACACAGCTACAATACTACCTTATATGAGGGAAGACAAGTAGACCTATATTTGGCGAACGGGCTTGATGCATGCGATGATCTATCTGAAGAAAGAGGATAACCCATCGATGACCTTGAGGAGATCCCTCTGAATGATGGGAATAAAGAACATACTGTGAAGGTCGGCTTGAACCTAAAAGGAGAGGTTAGAAAGCAGCTCGTCATATTCTTGCAAAAGAATATAGACGTCTTCGCCTGGACATCTGCAGACATGCCCAAAATTAATGCAAAAGTCATGGAGCACTGTCTAGGTGTGGATCTTAAGCGATAACTAGTAAAATAGAAAAAATGAAGTTTTGCATCGGAGAGGCAAAAGGCTATAATGGATGAAGTCGATAAACTTCTTAAGATGGGATTCATTCAAGAAGTGCTTTATCCAGACTGGATTATGAATGTTGTCCTAATTAAAAAGACAAAAGGCAAGTGGAGGATGTGCATAGACTACACAGATTTAAATACGGCCTGTCCAAAAGATAGCTATCCTCTACCCAAGATCGATCAACTAGTGGATGCGACTTCGGGCCATAAGCTCCTCACTTTTTTGGATGCCTTTTTTGGTTATAATCAAATCTGGATGGCACCAGAGGATGAGGAGAAAACTACTGTTATTATTGATCATGGTCTTTATTATTATAGGGTTGTGCCATTTGGGCTTAAAAATGTAGATGCAAATACCAGCACCTAGTGAATAAAATTTTCAAGAAGCAAATCGGTCACAATATGGAGGTCTATGTAGATGATATGCTGATTAAAAGCCAATCTTCATCAAATCACATCGTCGACCTTGAGGAGACCTTCAGTACTCTCCAAAAGTACAAGATGAAGTTGAATCCCATGAAATGTGCTTTCAATGTTACCTCAAAGAAGTTCTTGGGATTCAAGGTGTCAAGCCATGGCATCGAGGCCAATCTAGAGAAGATCAGAGCCATTCAGAAAATGACTATCCCAAAAATACTAAAGAAAGTTCAATGCCTCATAGGCATTGTAGCGTCTTTGAATCACTTCATGTTAAGATCGATAGAGTGCTGCATGCCCTTCTTTCAAGTATTCAAGTAGTCCAAGAACTTCAACTGATCTCCCGACTGTTAGAAGGTCCTTGAAGAATTAAAGAGCTATCTTACCTCACCCCCACTGCTTGCAAAACCTAAACCTGGAGAAGAACTGTTTCTATACCTTGCCGTATCTCCTATAGCTGTTGGAGCTGTACTGGTCAGAGAAGAAGTAAAAATTTAGAAGTCGATCTACTATATAAGCAGAGTCCTGAGGGATGCAGAAACAAGGTATACCAAATTAGAAAAACTAACCTATGTGATAAGTGGTAAAAGTATAATAATAAAAGTATTAAATTATAAAATAAATTAATCTATTTCTTTAGAAATTAATACTTTTATTAATCTTATGTAGAAAAGAAGGCCACCAATGTGAAGATCCTATTTTTCTGGTTCAGATGAAATAAATTTTAGGCAAAACGGACTTCAAATGATCCCAAAATTGAATTTCAAAAAAAAAAAACTAGTTCGGTTTAGAAAACTGGCTCAGCGGTTCGACCCAGTTCAATTGCAATAGCAGACCGACCTATCGATGCAATGCTGACATCGGAATGATGTCAGCATTTTTTATGATGCATGGTGGACCATCTGGAGGGCAATTTGGGAATTTCACAGCAAAAAGCGTGCTTCGATTAGCTGAAGAACGCGGTGGTCTATGCAACACCGGACTCGCGCATGGTCTACGGAGGGTAATTTGGAAATTTTATCTGATCCAATGGGTGGCATTCACTAAAACTTAATCGGACGATCGAAATGAAGGTGCTGATGGATGGCATTCGCAGCTCCCGATCGAGATCCAACGGCTGAGATTCATTCCGACGGTAAACTAAAGATCAGAAGGCCTCTTTCTATGCGATCGAACGGCCAGATTCAATCTAAATCCAATGGCTGGCATGAAATCCGACTTGATCTAGGTTATTTAAAGGGGTTTTTAAGTTTTTTTTGGACCATTTGATCAACATCTAATGGGCAAAATTATCCAGATCTTAATTTGAGTTGTTTTGGGAGTCTTAAACCTAATTTTTGATGGATTTTGGGGGGAAATCAAACTCTTTATCTATAAAAATCTATTGTTGCCATGAAAAAAAAAATCAGAGAGAGAGAGAGATAGGAAGAGAGAGAGAGACAGAGAGATAGAGAGATAGATAGAGAAAGAGAGAGAAGAAGTCAGAAAAAAAGAAAAAAAAAGAAAAAGAGAGGAGAGAGGTAGAAAGAGAAGAGTGATTTATGAGAAATAAAAAAGATTTTTTTTCTTCAACAATCAAGACATCAATCAAAGAGCCTCTTCCTCTTCGCCAAGTTCTCCACACCAAGAGCAATGGATAATCAATTTTAGCAATCAAACAGTCTAATTTCTCTATGCTTTTTATTTTATTCACTGTTTTTGAATTTGTTATCATGAACTAATTTTTTTTTTACTAAGGTTAAGGTGTAGCCACTCTTTTGATGCAATATTCAGTGTGATTTATTTTTAAATTTTATTCATGAGGAGTATATAAATCTGATCTTAATGCTTTTAGATTACTGGCCATCTTCTAATTGATCTGATGAACATAGATGTTACGGACCAAGTACATCTATGTTAATGCTTCTTGATTATATACCTTGTATTATGAATCAAATTAGAATTCATATGCATGCGGGAATTTTAGTGCGCTTTGGACGCAGCGTATTTTAATTAGAGGGTTTCACAAAACTTAATGCATTAATATTTATTTAAATTACACCTGGACCAAAGGATAATTAATAAATATTGAATAGTTTTGCTATGCCTGGACCAAAGGGTAGTGAATAAATTAGGAGACTCCACCGTCACATGAAATAAAATTAATCTAATAAATCTGAATATTGTATTGACTGAGTTGGTGAACCGATTGCCTTAGTAATCCATTGCTCTTAAATTTAAAACCCTAATAATTTACACTCTCTCTATTTCTAATTAAAAAAAAATTATTTTTTCTTTATTTTGTTCTTTAATTTCTTATTCTCATAAATCGATCTTCTAAATAAAGCATAGGAAAGAGCTTTTCAGTACTTATTTTCCAATCCTCTAGGGATGATACTCTACTCATTCACTTTATTACTTGATCGACTGGTGCACTTGCCATAGCTATAAATTAGCACGCATCAAGTTTTTGTGCCGTTGCCGGGGATTGTGTCTAAAATAATATTAAAATTTTGATCCTAGCTTTACTTTAGAAATTTATTTTTAATTTTTATTATTTAAAAAAAAAATTATTCATTGCATGACACGTACTGGACATAGTAACTTACTACCTTTAGATCTAGAAATTGAAAGGAACCATTAGAAGACTACAACAAGAAAGAAACATGGCAGCTGAAGATCCTAACGACATCAATCTAGGATTGGATATGGCGACTGAAGGACAGCATGAAGCTATTCGACCAGTACATCATCCATTAAATGATTACATCACACCATCTGTAGCCGATGCAGCTTCGAGCATCAGGAGACCGCCTGTACGAGCAAACAACTTCGAAATAAAATCGGCGATGATCCAGATGATTCAATCAACTGTCCAATTCAGTGGACACGTGCATGATGATCCGAATGCCCATATTTCTAATTTTCTTGAACTTTGCGATACTTTTAAAATTAATGGGGTGTCGGATGATGCTATTAGATTAAGGTTATTTCCTTTCTCTTTATGGGACAAAGCTAAAAGTTGGCTTCATTCTCTTCCTGCAGGTTCTATCACAACTTGGGATGTCCTAGCCCAAAAATTCTTAGCCAAGTACTTTCCACCTTCCAAGACTGCCAAGATGCGCAACGATATCACTTCTTTTATGCAGATGGACATGGAGACACTATATGAGGCTTGGGAGCATTTCAAGGAAACTGCTGAGGAGATGTCCACATCATCAACTATCCCGTATGGCTTCAGGTACAAACTTTCTATAATGGTTTATCTCCTACTAATCGATTCTATGATTGATGCAGCAGCAGGAGGAACCATTAATCAAAAAATGGAGGAAGAAGCCTTCGATCTGATCGATGAGATGGCATCAAATAGCTATCAATGGCAGACAGAGTGCATGATGCCAAAAAGACTAGCAGCTGTGCAGGGAGTAGATTGCGTGCCAACCTTACTAGCTAAAAATTGCAGCCCTTAGAGCCGAAGTCAACAACTTAAAGGGAACAGCTATGCATGTTCAGAGCATCACTTGTGACCTATGTGGAGGAGGACACGATACGAGCAATTGCCAGACAGGTAATCCTTTTGCTAAAACAACTGATACAGCTAATTATATTGGTAATTTTTTCAGGCCGCAACAAAACAATCCCTACTCCAACACATACAATCAAGGGTGGAGGCAGCACCCAAATTTCTCATGGAGCAATCAAAATGCAGCACAACAGCCACCCCCGGGATTCCAAGTACCTGAAAAGAAGTCCAACATGGAAGAGCTGATGGTCAAATTTATGCAAAACCAAGAAGCAACTATAAAAAATTTGGAAGCCAAACTTAGGCAGGACCAAACAGCAGCAATTCGAAACTTGGAGATGCAAATAGGTCAAATGGCTAAGATAATCTCCGAGAGACCTCAAGGGATCCTTGCCCAAGCAATACGGAGACCAAATCCAAGGGAGCAAGTCAATGCTATCACCCTAAGAAGTGGTACAAAGCTGGAGGAGCCACATCAGAAGAATGAGACTGAAGAGCCAACTACAAATAAGGAACCATCAACTAAAATTCGTCAGTCACCAAAACAACCAGCAGATGGATGGTCTCCAGGTATACGGTTTGCCGATCCAAATGTGAAGCCCTACGTGCCGCCACTACCATTTCCAGAGAGACAAATACAGCATCCAGATAAGGAATTTTCTAACTTTTTCAAAATTTTAAAGAATTTACATATTAATATTCCTTTTGTAGATGCTATTACTCAAATGCCCAGGTATGCCAAGTTTCTCAAAGAAATCTTAACAAATAAGAAAAAGCTGAAGGAGCATGAGAGAATAAATTTGAATGAAGAATGCTCAGCAATACTTCAAAATAAATTACCACAGAAGCTAAAAGATCCAGGGAGTTTTACTATCCCCTGCATTATTGGTGATTGTAGTTTTGATAAAGTTTTATGTGATTTAGGAGCAAGCATTAATCTCATGCCTTTTTCTATTTTCAGGAAGCTGGGTCTAGGAGAACCAAAGCCTACCACTATTACTCTTCAATTAGCCGACAGATCCATTAAATATCCAAGAGGTATAGTGGAGGATGTCTTGGTAAAGGTAAACAAGTTTATTTTTTCCTGTTGATTTTATTGTTCTTGATATGAGAAGAAGATTATGATGTACCCCTTATTTTAGGGAGACCCTTTTTAGCTACTGGAGGAGCTTTAATAGATGTTCAACAAGGAAAATTAATTCTTAGAGTCCAAGACGAACAAGTTACTTTTAATATTTTCAAAGATACTAAACAAACTGATGATAATCAAACTTATTTTCTAATTGATATTATTGACAATCCATTATATGAGAATTCTATAGAAAATAGGTTTGAGACTATAAAAGTAAGCAATGTCAAATTGAAAGAGAGACTCGATCAAACATGAAAGTATTCCAATTGAAGTGGCACCAGATTGATCCACTTTAGAACTCAAAGAAAGTCAAGCTGAAGACTATAAATCAGAACTACTAGATAGGTTGTTTCTTTTCTTTTTAGTTTTGATCATTTTTTTTTTCTTTTATTTTTTTCAGTAATTTGTTGTTGCTCTTTTACTGCTCTGGTGTGTATTTTCAATTTTGCAGAAAAATCAATGAGAACTCAAGCAAAATTTCAAAGCTCCAAAGAACCAGACTAAACCAAATCAGGTGTATTCCTTCCTATCCTTTATTGCATCCTTTATTTTTCTTTCTCCTTTAAGACAATGTAGAATAAGTTTAAAAAAAAAAAAAAAAAAACATGTGTCAAGAAGAAAATCTTGAGCAAGATAAACTGGACAAGTGATAAAAGATAGAATTATTTGCTAATGAATGTAACAAGTTAAAGAAGTAGATTAGTTGGTCAACTTTTAGCAGCCTACTTAGGTCATTAAAAGATTATTAGCACTTCTAATTGCACATGCACACTAACAAGGCAAAGTAGGTATTGATTATAAGGCCAACTGAGGATTCAATTATCACTGAAAATTGGTAATTAATATACATTCTAATCAAAAGAAACTTGAATTTAAGGAAAGAGCTACCTGCCTAAAAATAAAGTGCAAAAGACAGAGTATATGTGGATTGCCCAAAGCCTAGTAACTGGGTCTCTGCACCTAGGTCAAGTATGAAAATTCACGTAAAATAGGTGAAGAAAAGGCCAGGATGCTCAGCACACTAAAAAAAAAAAAAAAAAAAAAAGGCAGTGTGAAAGCTACCTTAATTCATGAGTATAAAATTGAGAATGTATAGAAAATTGACCAAAATAGGTGATAAGAGAAGATACTTTTATTCTTTTAATTTAATACTAAAATGCTAAAGTTAGTCATCACGAACACAAGTGCTATAGATCTTTGATGTACTCTAAAAAAGTTTTTAATTGTATTGACTGAAAAATTTGCTTCTAAAGCTCAATGCTTAGTTAGCAGTATTTTCTAAACTTTTTGACCTTTAATCCTAGATTGTATCTTTATGATGGATAATCTTATTGAAATATGGTATTAAATAAAACATTGCTAAGAGACTAGTAATGACTAAGTTGGGAGGTGTGATAAGTGTTAAAAATATACTAATAAAAATATTAAATTATAAAATAAATTAATCTATTTTTTTAGAACTTGATACTTTTATTAACCTTATGTAGGAAAGAAGGTCACCAATGTGAAGATCTTATTTTTCTGATTTAGATGAAATAAATTTCAGGCAAAACGGACTTCAAATGACCCTGAAATTGAATTTCAAAAAAAAAAAACATTGATTCGGTTCAAATCGATTCAGAAAAATGGCTCAGCGATTTGGCCTGATTCAATCACAACAGCAGACCGACCCACCGACGCAACACTAACATCAGGATGATGTCAGCATTTTTTGCGGCGCATGGTGGACCATCTGGAGGGCAATTCAGGAATTTCACAATAAAAAGCGTGCTCTGATTGGCTGAAGAACGCGGCGGTCTATGCAACACCGAGCTCGCGTATGGTCTACGGAGGGTAATTTAGGAATTTTATCTGATCCAACGGGCAGCATTCACTGAAACTTGATCGGACGGCTGAAACGAAGACGTTGATGGATGGCATCCGTAGCTCTCGATTGAGATCCAACGGCTAAGATTCATCCCAATGGAAACTAAAGATTAGAAGGCCTCTTTCTATGCGATTGGATGGCCCAAATTTAATCTAAATCCAATGGCTGGCATGAAATCCGACTTGATCTGAATTATTTTAAGGGGTTTTTAAATTTTTTTTGGACCATTTGATCAACATCTAACGAGCAAAATTATTCAGATCTTAATTTGAGTTGTTTTGGGAGTCTTAAACCTAATTTTTGATGAATTTTGGGGGGAAATCAAACTCTTTATCTATAAAAATCTGTTGTTGCCATGAAAAAAAAAATCGAAGAGAGAGAGATAGGGAGAGAGAGAGATGGAGAGGAGAGAGAGAGACAAAGAGAGACAGAGAGAGAGAGACAGAGAAAGAGAGAGAAGAAGTCAGAGAAAAAAAAAGAAAAAGAAAAAGAGAGGAGAGAGGTAGAAAGAGAAGAGTGATTTGTGAGAAATAAAAAAGGTTTTTTTTCTTCAACAATCAAGACATCGATCAAGGAGCCTCTTCTTCTTCTCCAAGTTCTCCACACTAAGAGCAATGGATAATCAATTTTAGCAATCAAACAGTCTAATTTCTCTATGCTTTTTATTTTATTCACTATTTTTGAATTTGTTATCATGAACTAAATTTTCTTTTACTAAGGCTAAGGTGTAGCCACTCTTTTGATGCAATATTCAGTGTGATTTATTTTTAAATTTTATTCATGAGGAGTATATAAATCTGATCTTAATGCTTTTAGATTACTGGCCATCTTCTAATCGATCTGATGAATGTTGATGTTACGGACTAAGTACATCTATGTTAATGCTTCTTGATTATATACCTTGTATTATGAATCAAATTTGAATTCATATGCATGCGGGAATTTTAGTGCGCTTTGGATGTAGCATATTTTAATTAGAGGGTTTCACAAAACTTAATGCATTAATATTTATTTAAATTACACCTAGACCAAAGGATAATTAATAAATATTGATAGTTTTGCTATGCCTGGACCAAAGGGTAGTGAATAAATTAGGAGACTCCACCATCACATGAAATAAAATTAATCCAATAATCTGAATATTGTATTGACTGAGTTGGTGAACCAATTATCTTAGTAATCCATTGCTCTTAAATTTAAAATCCTAATAATTACACTCTCTCTATTTCTAAAAAAAAAATTTATTTCTTTCTTTATTTTGTTCTTTAATTTTTTATTCTCATAAATCGGTCTTCTAAATAAAGCATAGGAAAGAGCTTTTCAGTACTTATTTTTCAATCCTCTAGGGATGATACTCTACTCATTCACTTTATTACTTGATCGACTGGTGCACTTGCCATAGCTATAAATTAGCATGCATCACTATGCCTTGTTAATTACAGCTAGGAAGCTCCAACCTTACTTTCAGAGACACTATTACTCTCCTCATGGATCAACCCATCAAGATGGTTCTTCATCGACCTGATACCTCTGGTAGAGTGGCAAAATGGATGATTGAGCTGATCAAATTCGACATCCATTTTCAATCTCGACCGTCCATTAAAGCTCAAATACTAGCCAATTTTATAGTGGAGTGCACTATTCTGGAAGAGACTGAACTAGAGCGTTAACAAGTTTTTATCCCTGGCTTCTCGAAAGAGAAGGCTGATCTTCCTGAAAACTTCTAGGCATTGTATATGGATGGTTCATCCAATGCCTCCAGGATAGGTGCGGATTTGATTCTCATCAATCCAGAAGGAGTTGTAGCAGAGTATGCATTACGCTTTGACTTTTCTACCACTAACAATGGAGCGGAGTATGAAATCCTACTTGCAGGATTGAGGATAGCCAAAAAATTAGGAGTGCAACTTTTAAAGGTATACACTGACTCTCAGCTGGCGGTGGAACAAGTTAATAGCTTGTTTGAAGCCCGGAAGGAAAGTATCAAAAAGTACTTGAAAGAAGTGAAGAACCTGAGTTCGACCTTTGACAATCTTGACATTCAACAAATTCCTAGGGTGGAGAATACCATAGCCGACCTCCTCTCCAAGCAAGCTACCTTAGCCCCAAACGAACTACCAAAAGAAGTCCTTTTTAAGGTCTTGCAATGCTCGAGTTCGAAAAAGCCCCAAGTGATAATGCAGGTTGATCATGAACCCAGCTGAATCGACCCATTGATAGCGTATCTTAAAGAAGGAATTCTTCCCAGAGACCATAAAGAAGCTCGAAAGTTGAGAAATCAAGCTTTTCACTATATTTTGTATGAAAGCAAGTTGTATAAGAGGTCATACTCCTTACCACTCCTTAAGTATCTCCGACCTTTAGAAGCCAGCTATGCCTTGAGAGAAGTCCATGAAGGGATTAGTGAAAATCATCTGGGGGCAAGATCCTTGTCATACAAGTTGCTCCATCAGGGATACTATTGCCCGATAATGCATCAAGATGTGGTGGATCACGTGAGAAATTATGATAGGTATCAAAAAAATGCAAACATTCAGAGACAGCTGACCTCACAGCTTACACCATTGAGCGTCCCTTGACCATTCGCATAGTGGAGGTATTGGAAATATGTGCTCTTCCCACATGGATCGACGTAGCCATCAGTGATTAGCCAAGCAATAAAGAAGTACTTCTTAGAGATCTCTGCGGAAGCATGATCAAATAAATCAAGGAATAGAGAAGAAGAAATTTTCGAAAGAAAAAAGCTTTTTTCAGTATATTTCAGCACTCTTACAACCTTGACCTATTTTCAGTATATATACTTTACAAAGGGTCAAGCCCAAGCTCATAGAAAAACTTTTGAAATCCAAACAATCCATGTACATAAAATAATAACTCACGAGAACTGAGCTGGCCTAGTTTCAAACTAAGCCGACTAACCTACGACTGGGTCAGCTCAGTCCCAGACTGAGCCGATCTAGTTGTGTACCATGCTAATAGTCCAAAAATGCTGCTCTATATCTAGATTTTTCTTTGAGATCTAGCCAACCCAGTCCTGGACTGAGCTGACCCAGTTTTCAACTGAGTCGGCTCAATCTCAGAGTGAGCCAACCCAGTTTCTGAACTTTACTATTGAGACTGATTCTTCTTTCGACTCACTCCCATCTTCTCATGACCTATCTTCTCATGTTTTCTAGACTTGGGAGTGCCGCTTCTAAGCTCACATTCTCCACCTTGGTGCTTCCAAGTCCTTGTGAACTCATCTCTTCTCAACAAATCCATCCGTGCCACACATCTCCGAAAGCTATCATTAGAGAGTACCTTCGTGAGTGCATCAGACTGATTCTCCTTGGTATGGATCTTAATCAGTTACACTTCACCTTCCTCCACCAGCTCTCTAATCCTATGGTACCTCATGTCTATATGCTTTGTGCATGCATGATAAACTAGATTCTGTGCCAACAACAGAGCACTCTGACTATCACTAAATAGTGTAACCTTGCTCTGCTCCACCCCCAACTCATGAATCAGCCTCCTAAGCCAAAGGGCTTCCTTTGTATCCTCCGTTATCCTAATATACTCGGCCTCTATGGTAGACAAGGCCGTGATTGACTAAAGGATTGATCTCTAAGACACCAGTCCACCATATACGTAGAAGAGGTATCTAATAGTAGACCTCCATGTATCAAGATCACCAGCATAATTTGCATCAACAAATCCTTCGAGAGGATCTAAACCTTCACACATCTTCACAGATTATTCTCCAAATCCTCCCGACCACCCACCAAACACCAAACCATAATCCCTTGTTCCATGCAGATATCTTAATATCCATTTCAATGCTTTTCAGTGTTCCTTCCTAGGGTTAGCCATGTATCTACTAACCGTGCTTACAGCATATGCTATATCTGGGCTACAGCATACCATAGTGTACATCACACTGCTTACAGCATTTGTATAAGGGACTCGTTCTATGTACTCTCTCTCCTCTTCTGATGAGAGCACTATAACTTGGAGAGAGACATATGGCTCGGTAATGGCGTCTCTATAGGTTTGGCCTTCTCCATCCCAAATCTCTCTAGAATCTTCTGGATATACTTTTCTTATGATAAATGGAGCACTTCTTTTCACATATCTCTGCAAATCTCCATTCCAAGGATTTTCTCAACTGGATCCAAATCTTTCATCTCAAATTCAGATGATAATGCCCTTTTCAACCTTTTCACAGCATCCATGCTTCTACTGACTATGAGTATATCATCTACATACAATAACTGATACAAGGCATCCTCCTCATCTACATCCTTGACGTAGACACAATAATCATGTTCACATCTACTGAAATTCAGACTCAAGACAAAGCTATCAAACCTTCGATACCACTAACGAGGGGATTGTTTCAAGCCATACAAAGACTTCCTGAGTAAACACACCTTTTCTTCCTATCCCATCTTCATGAAATCATCTGGCTGTTTTATATAGATTCTTTCCTCCAAAGTCCCATGAAGGAAGGTCGGCTTCACGTCCATCTATTCTAATTTCATGTTATGCTATGCCATCAATCACAGCAAAACTCAAATAGATGTATGACGCACCACAGAAGACAAAATTTTTGTGTAGTCAATTCCTTCCCTTTATGAGTATCCCTTTGCTACCAACCCTGCTTTGAATCTTATTCTATCTTATTCTAACGGTGCTTCTTTCTTTATGAACACCCACTTTGAGCCAATAGGTTGAGCACCTTCTAGAAGATCCATCAGCTGTCATGTCTGATTCTTCTCAAGTGATTTCATCTCCACCATCATGGCCTGCATCCATGAATCATGATCCTCACTCTCCATGGTCTCTGCATAATTCTTTAGATCTTTATTAGTAGTGATGAATGTATAGGAGATAACCTCATCAATGCCATATCTGATCGATCTCCTAATAGTACGCTGGGGCCTGTGCAAAGCCACTCCCACAGGCACATCTCTGCCTGATGTTTGTGGCTGCTCCTACACATCTATCTGAACTACGGGCCCTCCATGCAGATTTTCAATCTGAGACAATACTTTTTTGCCCAGCTCCACTTCAACAGGAACACTCCTATAAGTGGATGTAACCTGCATGCCATCATTCTCTGACTGACCACCGCTGTTCACCTGTGTTTCTTCAGTTTCATCTATCCCAGACCTCCTCAAGATGCCCTTCTCATCAAAGATCATGTCCTTGCTGATCACTAACTTCAGTACCTGAGAGTCCCATAGCACGTACCCCTTGACTCCTTATGGATATCCTATGAATGTCATCTTTTGAGATTTTGGATCCAATTTGCTCCTCTCGATTGCCTCTACATGTGCATAGGCTGTGCAACTAAAGACTTTCAGGTGGCCAAGCTCTACCTTCTTTCTACACCAGATCTCTTCTGAAATACCTTCATTCAGCTTATAATAAGGGGACCTGTTTACAAGAAAATATAAAAAAGTTAGAGCATCACCCCAAAAGGACTTTGGGAGTGATGTCTGTAGCCTCAAACTCCATGCCTTCTCGATCAGTGTCTAGTTCATCCTCTTCATGATACCATTTTGCTGAGGAGTCATCCTCACCGTGTAATGATGTTTGATGCCATTTTTCTCATAGTACCTCCTGAACTTTAGGCTAGTATACTCCCCTCCATTGTCCGACCTCAGATACTTTACCTGTCTCCCTTACTCCTTCTCTACTTTAGCTCTCCAAGCTCTAAATCGGATAAACACCTCTAATTTTTTTCTGATCAAATAAACCCATACCTTCCTTGAGAAATCATCAATGAAAGTAACAAAGTATTTTGCCCCAGCTCTAGCTGATATAGGATCTAGTCCCCACACATTCGAGTGCACTAAATCCAGCACTCCCTCGCTGCACTTGGTACTTCTAGCAAACTTCACCCTATGCCATTTGCCAAAGATACATGGCTCACAAAGATCTATGCCCTCCTTCTTCAGGACTGGGATCATACCTCTTCTATTTAGTTCTATGAGTCCACGATCACTCATATGACCCATCCAATAGTGCCACAGTCGACATAAAATCTACTCCTCCTGTGCCGCTGTAGCACCTCTGCACTATCATTTACCATTGAGCCTTCCACTCTGTAAAGATTGTTGCTCAGTCTTCTATCTTTCATCACCACCAAAGTTTCCTTGAAAATTTTTAGACATCCACTCTCAGCCTGGCTACTAAAAGCATAATCCTACTCCTCCAAGTAGCCCAAAAAAATCAAATTCTTTTTCAACTTTGGTATATGCCTGATATTTGATAATGTACGAATGATCCTATCATACATCCTCATCCTGATAGAGCCAATTTTAGCTACTTTATATGGATGATCATCTCCAAGGCTGACACTTCTACCATCGATCTTCTGGTAGGTAGCAAACCACTTTCGATGAGAAGTATAGTGGTGCGAGCATGCTGAATATAATATCCAGATAGTATCGCACTCTATGGATCCATCTGATACAACCAGCAGATCTTCTCCACTGCTCATAGAAGCTGTATCATCTTTCTTGCTGGCCTTCCCTTTTTTTGATCTCAAAAGGGGACAATCTCTCCTCAGGTGTCCAGGCTGATAACATTTATAATATTTCAATATCATCTTCCTCTGATTGCGAGACTTTGACCTACCCTTGGATTTTTCTCTTGTCTTCTCCTTTGATCTTTCCTATCATTCGTTCACAGCCAAGATCTCAGACATAGGGTCTTCCATGTATATCTTCTCCCTTTGCTCATTTGATCTAAGCACACCAACAACCTCTTCATAGTTTAGGATTTTCTTCCCATAAACTAGAGTTATTATGAAACCATCATACGAACCTGAGAGAGAACATAATAGCAACAATGCCAAATCCTCCTCATCGATCTTCACATCCAAACTCATCACCTCAGAACACACTTGATTGATCTTTTGGATATGTGCAACAAGATCTCCGCCTGTGGGCATCCTCAGACTATACAGTTGTTTCTTCAACCATAGCTTATTCATCATGTTCTTCCCCATGTATGTATTCTTCGATCTCTCTCAAAGCTCCTTTGTCGTAGTCTCTATGCAAACCTCGAGCAAAACCTAATCAGCCAAGCACATCCAGATTGTGTTAAAAGCAATTTCCTCCAACTCTTCCCAATCCTTAGCAATGATCTTTTTCGGTCTTTCTTTTGTCAAGATCTTGTAGATCCTTTGCTGAACCAACAAGTCGTTTACTCTTTGCTGCCATAGGATAAAGTTTTTCTTGCCATCGAACTTTTCAAAATCCATCTTGAATCCACTTGATCTCATGACTTCAAACAAGTCAAGAATAGATCCCTAATATCCTTCACAATCACACACTAGTAAAACTACCCTTCATAGAAGATCTAACTAACCCTAGATCCTCTTTCCAAATTTTTGTATCACCATTCCTCCATGTAAATAATCTCCACCTCAATTTAGATACAACCATGAAGCAAACTAGAAGTTTTAAAATAAAACCTGATGCAACAAATCCTGGATGTAGTAAATTCTAGGTGTCTTCCTTCCTTCCATGCAACACCGCTCTGATACCAAATGTTGGAAATATGCGCTCTTCCCACATAGATCGACGTGGACATCGGTGATTAGCCAACCAATATGAAAGTACTTAGAGATCTCTGTGGAAGTATGATCAAATAAATCAAGAAATAGAAAAGAAGAGAAGAAAAGATTTTTGGGAGAAAAGAGCTTTTTTCAGTATATTTCAGCACTCTTACAACCTTGACCTATTTTTAGTATATATACTTTACAAAGGGTCAAGCCCAAGCTCATAGAAAAACTCTCCAAACCCAAACAACCCATGTACACAAAATAATAACCCATGAAAACTAAGTCGACCCAGTTTCAGACCAAGCCGGCTAACCTGCGACAGGGTCGACTAAGAGAGTGAGCCGACCTAGTTGTATACCATGCTAATAGTCCAAAAATGCTGCTCTCTGTCTGGATTTTCCTCTAAGACCTAGCTGACCTAGTTCCCAACTAAGTCGGCTCAATCTCAGAGTGAGCCAGCCTAGTTTTTGAACTTTACTATTGAGACTGATTCTTCTTCCAGCTCGCTCTCATCTTCCCATGACCTATCTTCTTATATTTCCAATACTTGAAAGTGTCACTTCTGAGCTCACAAGAGGATGGATATACTCAGATCTTTCTCCATGGCATCTGGATAATGAAAGTTTCTGCTAGTGGCAGTAGATTATTTCACTAAGTGGATCGAAGCCAAACCTCAAGCAAAAATCACTGAAGCCAAAGTGTAGGACTTCATCTGAAAGTCGATTGTTTGCAGGTTTGGTTTGCCTCAAATACTAATCACTGATAATGGACGTCAATTCGTAGGTGCAAAGTTCACTGAGTTTTGCGAAGGTCTAAATATATCTCACCATTTCATATTAGTAGCTCATCCGCAAGCAAATGGTGAGGCAGAAGTGACTAATAGAATTTTGCTTCAAGAGATAAAGGCCAGGCTTGAAAGAGCAAAAGGAACCTAGGTGGATGAACTCTATCATATGCTCTGGGCTTACCGAACTACTCAAAGATTATCCACTAGAGAAACATCCTTTATGTTGGCCTTCGGAATGAAGGCAGTTATCCCGATCGAACTCGAACTGTTCTCAGCACAAGTAGAGGCCTTCAATGAATAATGCAACTCATAGGACCTTAAAGCTAACTTGGATTTGTTGGAGGAAAAGATGAAAAAGGCTCAGATCCAAATGGCAGCTTACAAGCTAAGGATAGCCCGCTACTACAACTTAAGGGTTAGAAGCAAAACATTCAAAATAGGAGATTTTGTACTTCAACGAGCAGATATTTCATAGTCTAAAAATCAAGAAAAGCTTGCCCCAAACTGGAAAGATCCTTATAAAGTGGTGAAAATCATTCAATCACGAACATATTATTTAAAGAAACTCGAAGGATCTATGCTCCCATGATCTTGAAATTCAAAAAATCTATAAATGCACTATCAATAATTCAATCCTAATAAAATCTTTTATTTTAATATTTTATTTCTTGGCACAATATCATGTGATGACAGAAAATGACCCAATTGAACTTCGCTAGTAAATGAAGCAGAAGACCTCCGATTATTTAAGATAGGAGGAGGGAAGATGCCCTTTCAATGGTTCTTTTGTGTCTCTATACCTTTATTAGGACAGGAGGAGGATCTCATCCTAACAAAGAAAGGCCAATCCCGTTAGGAATAAGAGAAGAACCTCATCTTAATAGAGGGATACAAAGAAGGCCAACCATATCAGAAAGAGAAGAAGAATCTCATCCTAACATGGATAAAAACCTCCGATTATTTAAGATAGAAGGAGGGGAGAGGCCCTTTCAACGATCCTTTTATGCTCTTATATCTTTGTTAAGGATAGGAGGAGGACCTCATCCTAACAAAGGAAGGTCAACCCCATTAGGAACAGGAGGAAATCTCGTTCGGACAGGAGGACACAAAGAAGGCCAACCATGTTAGGAACAGGAGGAGAATCTCATCTTGACACGAATGAAGACCTCCGATTATTTAAGATAGGAGGAAAGGAAAGGCCCTCTTAATAGTTCTCTTGTGTCCCTATATTTTTGTTAGGGATAGGTGGAGCATCTCGTCCTAACGAAGTTAGGCCAACCCCATCAGGAATACGAGGAAAATCTCATCCTGACAAGAGGACAAAGAAGGCCAACCATATTAGAAATAGGAAGAAAATCTCTTCTTGACATGGATGAAGATCTTTGATTATTTAAGATAGGAGGAGGGGAGAGGCCCTTTCAACGATCTTTTTGTGCCTCTATACCTTTGTTAGGGAGGGAAGGAGGACCTCATCCTAACAAAAAAAGGCCAACCCCATCGGGAATAGTAGGAGAATCTCATCCTAATAGAAGGATAAAGAAGGCCAACCATATTGAAAATAGGAAGAGAACCTCATCCTGATACAGATGAAGACTTCTCACTATTTAAGATAGGAGGAGGAGAGAGGCCCTTTCAATGACCCTTTTGTGCTCCTATACCATTATTAAAGATAGGAGGAGGACCTCATCCTAACAAAGGAAGGCCAACCCCATCAAGAACAGGAGGAGAATCTCGTCCTAACAGGGGGACAAAAAAAAAGAAGGGGCCAACCATATCAAAAATAGGAGGAGGACCTCATCCTAACACGTGAGAAGACCTTCGATTATATGAGACAAAAGAAAAATGAAGAAAGTGAAGAGATTAATAAATATTTAATCCAAGCATAACAAAAGAATGATTGAAGAAAGCATACTTCATTAAAGATGAAGTTGATTACAAAATAAGGGTCTGAAAGACCAGTTACAAAAAAAAAAAAAATTAAAGTTCTAGGAAGGATCAAGTTTCTTGGACTTCGAACTACTAGCCATCATCAAGAATTTCTTTAGACTGATGATCTCCTCCTTGCGCTCCTTTCTACTTATCAAGTTATCACGAAACATCCTATCAGCTCTTTGGTAGTTTTCTTCTGATGCCCACAGTCTCTTTCTTAAAACTTCTGATTCAGCTTCAGCATCTTTGATGGTCTGCTATTCATAAATCAACTGAAGCTTTAGTTGCTGAACTTCGGCCTTCTCCATCCTGATCAATTTCGAGAGTTCGCTCACGATCCTCTTCAGGAAAGCGATCTTCTCCGACTTCCTACTGGTGCCGAATTGGTAACTATCGATGAGCTACTATTGAAGTCGAACCATCTTGCTATTAGCAGTACGGAGCTTTTGCTCCAGTCAGGTTATCCTCCCACACCAGTCCAACCGATAGGTTTCATAGGCGAGCTCAATGTCGTGCAACTACTTCTAAAGGGCAGAACACCTTTGCGACTAATTCCACTCATAACGAATGATAAGTATCATAAATTTATAAATAAAAATAATAATTTATCAATTAATTCATATTAATTTTTAAGAATTATTAATTAATTGATACATATTTTTGATAAATTCATATTTTTATTAATTAAAAAATTAATTTAAAAAATAATAAAATTTAAAAATTAAATTTTATTATCAATAGAAAGAGCTTATTTTTTTGATCATAATGAAATAAGTTTCGCACAAAATAGAGCTAAAACAAAGAAGATATGAATTTCTAAAGAAATAAAAAAATTAAATAAATAAAAAAAAGGATAATAGCTCAGTCGGCTCTGTAAGCCAAGCCACCAAGCCGACGAAGCCTGCACGTCCAAACACGCCAAGCCAAGCTGACTCAGTCGTGGAAGCCGTCAGTCGGTCCACGATCCAGGCGTGGACCGCTAGCTCAGTAGAAATCGACGAATCATAGAGTGACACGTGGTGGACCTAGATCCTTAAAGGGTTCACAGAAAATCTATCATGGCTTATAGAGCATTTTAAACTTTTCACTCAACAACAGGAGTCGCTGATTGATTGCAGTGTATGGTGCAGTCGGTCCATGCGATCCATGGCAATGGTAAAGGCGCAATCGTACGAATCCGATTAATTATGGTCAAGATCAGATGGTGGTGGTTATTTTCGGATTTGATTCGAATTCCATCAGCGATTTGGCACGATCCGATGCCCAAAAAACTAGCCAATGAAGATCCAACAGTTCAGAAAGCTCCCGACTTGATTAAAACATCCAGAACTCGATCCAACGATCAAATTTTCTCCTGATTAATGCAATCGGACAGCCAGAATTTAATCCGACTTGATCTAAGCTAATACACATCCGATTTTGATGATTTTTGGATCGTTGGATTTCTATTGATGGCCAGATTTCATCTAGAGTAGTAGAATTCATCCAAAACTTCTTTTAATATAATTTTCACTCAGATTTCTTCATATTTTGATGATCAAAGAGCTTCTTAGTCCCACATTGCCCAGAAGAAAACTCTCCAGCCCTCCTAGCTCTATAAAAAGGATCCCAGGCCTCTAGAAATCGACATCTCTGGTCAAGATGAAGCTTTGGTATAGGGTAAAGCCAGGCTCTGGGTTAATGGCTACTTTAAGACAATTGGTACTAAGAGAAAAAGCTGGGCTTCTACACCATCTTTCCACCCATGCAGATCCAAAATCAGAGATCAGACTATTTTATTTTATTTTTTTTTTTAATTTTATATATTTAAATTTTAAAATTTTAATTAATATAAATTTTATTTTTTGCACTTTCATTTTAGCTTTTTATTTTTATTATAATTTAATTTCTATATTTTAATTATTCCTTTTTATTTTTCTGCAAGTAGATGCTAAGATCTAATTAGTGGATCTTAATACCAAGTTTACTTTTCTACGTAATTTAATTTTTACTTCATAATTTTAATTTTTAATTTTCAACTTTAAATTCTATTTTTAATTTTTTTTCTTTTTTTAAAAAAAATTAAAGATTTTAAATCTAAAAATATTATCTTTCTTATGGATTCGATCCGACTCACTGCTATCTATGTATTTTTAATTATTTTAAGAAGTCAGATTAAATTGATAAAGACGGTGTCTTAACAACAACATCGTGTTCTTATCAAATTTTTGGCACCATTGTCAGAGAAGGATTAGCTATTTTTTATTAATTTTTTTGATTTTTTGTTATAAATTAATTATTAATAAAATTTTAACTTTTTTTAATTTTCGATAAATATTGCTTACTAATTTTTTCTTCTTTATTTTATAAAAAAAACAAAAAGATTAGAATAAGAAGGAAGCTTCTAGTCCCGCTTGGTGAGGTCAATCATAATCCTAGTCCTCTTTTTTTTATTTATTTATTTTATTTTTAAATTAATTTAAAAAATATCCATTTAAACTTAATTAAAAATCTCATGATAAGATTAGAAATCCTAACTATTTAGAGCATATATCATATTAGTTTTATTTTTATTTTTATTTTTATTTTTTTTTGATGATTGCTAGAGGCAAGGTAAGTCTCTCAAAATTCAATTAGTTGCATGCATCTAGTTTAAATTGCATATAACTCTTTGATTGAAATTTTTTTTTTGCATATCATATTAAATCAAATTAAGGGCAACACCCAATTAAACAAGATAAGGTGGAGATTTGATCACTCTTTCTTGGCCCACAAACAACAAACCAGCATCCTGCATTGACCTAAGTCTTTAATTTTAAAATTAATTAGACATCAGTCCTAGGAGCTCGAACTCAATAGGACAAGAAACCCTAAGAGTTGAACCAGATTAAGGTTAGTCAATTTGACTGATGTCTAGGAAAGTGATTCAGAGACAACTGGGCCCAAAGGAAGGTGATTTTTAATTAGTTCCGTTAGCTTACCTAGCCAAGCACAATTAGTATCTAAGGCAAGCAACGAAAGGACTCCCACCGACCTTACACTTACCTGATCAGTTGATTGGCTATCCTACA
Source organism: Cocos nucifera (assembly GCA_006176705.1). Lineage (NCBI taxonomy): Eukaryota > Viridiplantae > Streptophyta > Magnoliopsida > Arecales > Arecaceae > Cocos > Cocos nucifera. Next base: position 38,791 of record QRFJ01003722.1, on the reverse strand, counting down.
CTTGGAGTGCTCGAAGGCTGACTTGGAACAGTTAGAAGCTCTCTAGGTCTAAGCTGATCTTAGGTTAGGATTAATTTGTTTGAAACTTGTTTGAAAATAAAAATTTTTACTTTAGGTATTTTCAATCTCTATTGCCCTGACATAAGGTTGCCCTGGCATAACGAAAAGTTATGTTGCATGATTGTCCTAGGATATGAAAAGGTTGAATTAACTTAGAACTTAAAAAAGAGGATTTAAAAAAATAAAATAAAATAAAATAAAATAAAATAAAAAAAGATTGAGGATATTGAGAATATAGTGAATTCTCCAATATCCGTGTGGAGAAGAATTTCAGGTCGACTAGTCAAAATGGATTTAATTTCTATTTTAGATCCTACAACCTCAACATCCACAATGGATTTAGCAAATCAGCCTCAGCCTCAAACCCTTAAGGACTTATGTTATCCAGTTGATTTCGTCCAACCCTCTTGCATCAGGTTGCCCCAACCCATAGCAAACAACTTTGAAATTAAATCTCAAATTATTAACATGCTTCTAAAATTCACAGGAATAGAGGATGCATATATATTCATTAGAAAATTTGAAAAGATTTGTGCAACCATGAAACCACAACAATTGTCAGAGGACGAAATCAAACTAAGATTAATCAATTTCGCCCTTAAGGATAATGTCAAAAAGTGGCTTTATAGTCTTCCAAATCAATCTATCATGACTTGAGAGGGATTTATGAGAATATTCTTAAAAAAATATTTTTGTCATCATAAAATAGCTAGAATTCAAAATGAAATAAACCAATTCTATCAACTAGCTAGTGAATCATTTTGGAAATACTTCGATCGATTCAAGAACCTCTTGACCCAATGCCCACACCATGGGATAGAAACTTGGAGGCTATGTCAAATAATTTATGAAGGATTAGATTCAAATTTTTTAGCAATGCTAGAGTCCATGTGTCAGGGATAATTTATCTACAAAGAACCAAATGAAGCCTAGCAATTTTTAGAAGATCTAGCCTAGAAAAGTTTACAATGAGAAACAACTAAAGAACCAAAAAAATCCTCACCTTCAAGAGGTAGAATTTACCAAATTCAAACCTTCCTAACTGCAGAAGCCAAAATTGCAACTTTGACACGTAGGTTAGAGGCCTTAGAACTTCAGAGACTAGCCAGTGTGAACCAAGTGTCTCCACCCATGTGCAATGGGTGCAATGCACCAAACCATATCCTTAAAGAATGTCCCCTCCTAATGAACCAATTAGATAATGGATGTGCACAAGTGAATGCCACATATCAGAGACCGTTGAACAATCCCTATGCACCCACTTACAATCCAGGTTAGAGGAATCATCCAAATTTTTTATGGTCATAAAATTCAAATGTAGGTGATCCAAGTTTCAATCAGTAGAACCCAAGGCTTAATCCTGTGATAAACACCCTGCCACCACCAGACTTTAATATTAATAAAAAGAAACTTAGTTCTTTAGAGAAAAGCCTGGATATCCTAGCCAAATCTAATGCTGACACCCATGCTACCTTAAGCAATTTCATGCAAACCATGGGTCAAATTCTGAATTCAAATTCTCAGGCTATAGCCCGCTTAGAAATTGGTCAGCTGGCATCTACCATAAGTGAACGTGAATGAGGTAGGCTACCTAGCCAACCTGAACCCAACCCCAAGAATCAAAATGGTAGACCATTCCAAGGAAACCAAGTTAATCAAGTTAATGCTATTCATTTTTTAAGATCAAAAAAATAAGTGGATAATAAGATAAATACATCTGACACTAGAGAAGACTTGAGTGTTGAGTCTGTTGAGCCTCCCACTGAACCATTCATAGAAATGACTAAACCATCACCTAAGTCATCAAAAGAAGAGGCACCCAAAGTAGAGTTGAAACCCCTTTCTGAGCACCTCAAGTATGTATATTTAGGTCCAGAGAAAACCTTGCCTATAATTATTGCATCAAACCTGAATCCTAATCAAGAGGAGAAATTATTAGTGGTCTTAAGAGAAAATTGAGAAGCAATAGTCTAGACCATGGCGGACATTAAAGGAATAAGCCCTTCCATAGTTCAAAATAAAAATTTAGAGGAATTGATTAGTACTGAGACTAACCACATAAAAGAACCCGAGCCAGGAATTAGTACTGATGCTAGTTTCAGTTTAAATGAGATAGACATAGGAAAAAAGAGAATAGATGATTTACCTAAAACTTATAAACCTAAAAGCCTATTTCCTTCAACCCTAAAAGTTGATTCTTCTCACAAAAATTAAGAGGCACGTAATGAAGAGTCAACAGAGTTGTTTAAGCAAGATCACATTAATTTACCTTCAAAATTAAAACCGCCTTTTGTCACCATTCCAGCACCCATTGAATCAAACTTAACTCCTAATACAAAAACTCAATTCATGAGCATTTTAGAAGAACAAATAGGAGAAATTCTTATTAAACATGGGTCTGAGAATGGGGTCACAAATTATGTTCCCCTGATTAACAATGAATATATCAATAATGGGATTATAAATCAACTTTTTGAGATTGGCAATCCAAAACCATTGAAATTTGTCAATCCAATATTCAACACGGGATAGTAAGCTGCATTGTATCTGACTGAAGATGGTAAACCTAAAGCTTCTTAGGAGGCAACCCAATATTTAATTTTTTTTAGTTTAATTTATCTTTTTATTTGATTTTTTTAGGATAATTTGAATAAGTTGGAGGGAGAGCTTGAATTTTCAAAGGCATATGCTGGACCAAAAATATACTGAGTCATATTTTTTCATGTTCTTTATTACATCCTTTATTTTTTCTTCTCCATTGAGGATAATGTTGACTAAGTTGGAAGGGAGAAAAATAAAAATTTTAAAATTTTAAGTCCTCGAAAAAGTTAGTATTTAGTATTTAGACACCTAATTATACTTAAGAATCAAATTAAACTAAATATTTTTAAAAGAAAATTGATACACAAATTAGAGAATCTGTGAGATATTGAGGAATCAAGTATTAAAAAAATTCAATAAAGAGTTAAGTTTAGAACATGAAAAGTTTTTTTTGAGCATTTCTAATTTTTCCACTAGCATTAAAGAAAAGTTTACTTTTTATGGGCTTGTGTAGGATAACTATATATTTTTTTATATAAAAAATTAAATAAAATAGTTTTCAAGTACTTCTCACTGAGTAATCGGGCCTTTTTGCCTAAGCAAACATTGAGTTTTGCATCAAAAACTGAAAAGAGCAAAGAAGCTCGTTATAAAGCTAGTCTTAACTCGTAGCCTATTTGATTCGAGCTAGTAAGCCCGAGGGGTATTCTATACCTAGTACCCTAAAGCCAACTGATTTAGAAGTCATTGGCCCGAAACTCGCTACATGGATCAAATAGAAAGCTTAATAGGATAAGACATTCAATAGTGGTACAACGTTAAAAAAAATTTTTAAAAAAAAATTATTTTTCCACTGAGTAATCGGGTCCTATTGCCTAAGTAGGCAATGATATTCACATAAAAAAGTGGATAATATAAAAATAAAAATCAATAAATGAAGGGCGGAAGTAGCAATACACTTGTCTATACGAAAGTTTAGATAAATCAGAGATAAAGATGGGATAACTTAGAAAAAGTTTAAAAAAATTTAATGTTCTTTACTTAATTTTTTTATTGATAAGTATTAATATCCCAATGATATATCTCACTTAAGCTCTACTAAATATCAATGGTCATTTTGAAAACTACTTAGGTAAAATTTGAAACTCTAAAGTTAAAAGGTATTTAAAACTAAATTCTTTCTTTACTCGAAGATGAGCAAAATTTATGTTGGGGGGTGTGAAAAGTATTATAAATTTATCAATAAAAATATTAATTTATTAATTTATTTATATTAATTTTTAAAAATTATGAATTAATTGATACATATTTTTGAGAAATTCATATTTTTATTAATTAAAAAATTAATTAAAAAAATAATAAAATTAAAAAAATAAATTTTATTATTAATAGAAAGAGCTTATTTTTTTGATCATAATGAAATAAGTTTTGCACAAAATAAAGCTAAAACAAAGAAGATATGAATTTCTAAAGAAATAAAAAAATAAAAATAAATAAAAAAAAAGGAAAATGGCTCAGTCGGCTCCGTAAGCCAACCCACCAAGCCGAGCCAAGCTGATGAAGTCGGTGCATCCAAATGCACCAAGCTAAGCCGACTCAGCCGTGGAAGCCATCAGTCGGTCCATGATCTAGGCATGGACCGTCAGCTTAGCAGAAATCGACGAATCACATAGCGACACGTGGTGGACCTAGACCCTTGAAGGATTCACAAAAAATCGATCACGGCTCATAGGGCATTTTGGACTTTTCACTCGATGACAGGAGGTGCTGATTGGTTGCAGTGTATGGTGCAATTGGTCCATGCGATCCATGGCAATAGTAAAGGCGCGATTGGATGGATCCGGTTAATTGCGGTCAAGATCAGACGGTGGTGGTTATTTTTGAGTTTGATTTAAATTCCATCAATGATCTGACATGATCCGACAACCAAAAAACCAGTCGGTGAAGATCCAACGATCTAGGAAGCTCCCGACTTGATTAAAACATCCAAAACTTGATCTGACGGTCAGATTTTCTTCTGATTAATGCAGTCGGACGATCAGAATTTAATCTAACTTGATCTGGGCTAATACACATCCAATTTTGATGATTTTTGGATCGTTGGATTTCTATTGATGGTCAGATTTCATCTAGAGTAGAAGAATTTATCTAGGACTTCTTTTAATCCAATTTTCATTTGGATGTCTTCATATTTTGATGATCAAAGAGCTCCTTAGTCCCACATTGCCTAGAAGAAAACTCTCCAACCCTCCTAGCTCTATAAAAAGGACCCCAGGCCTCTAAAAATTGATATTTCTGGTCAAGATAAAGCTTTGGTATAGGGTGAAGGTAGGCTCTGGGTTAATAGCTACTTCGAGGCAATTGGTATCAAGAAAAAAAGATGGGCTTCTACACCATCTTTCCACCCATGCCGATCCAAGATCAAAGATCAAGCTATTTTATTTCATTTTTTTTATTTTTAAATTTTATATATTTAAATTTAAAAATTTTAATTAATATAAATTTTATTTTTTGCACTTTGATTTTAGCTTTTTATTTTTATTATAATTTAATTTTTATATTTTAATTATTATTTTTTATTTTTTTGGAAGTAGATGCTAAGATCTAATTAGTAGATCTTAGTACCAAGTTTACTTTTCTGCATAATTTAATTTTTACTTCATAATTTAATTTTTAATTTCTGACTTTAAATTCTATTTTCAAATTTTTTTTAAAAAAAAAAATTAAAAATTTTAAATCTAAAAATACTATCTTTTCTGTGGATTCGATCCGACTCACTGCTATCTATGTATTTTTAATTATTTTAAGAAGTTGGATTGAACTGATAAACATGGTGTCTTAATGACAACATCGCATTCTTATCATCGGACCTTATCGGAAGACCATAGCGAACTCCCCTTCAACATATGAATTTTCTCTCTCGTCATCTTGAGCTCAACCTCAAGGAAGCTGATCTTGTAGTTAATGCCCAAGACTTGTCACTGGCACTTTTCCTAAGTTTGGCCAACTCTCTCTCAAAGTTATCTTTCTTAATGTTGAAGCTCATGGAATCTTTCATATACAGCTTGTGAAGGCAAGTGACTTCAATTGTCGTCTCTAAAGTATTTTTTCTAGATCTTTAAAGCTCGTCTTTTACTTTCTTCAACTTTTTCTTTAGGTGATGGATTTTTTTCTTTAAATCTTTAACTATATATCTCAGAGGGATACCTTCAGATAGTGGCTTAGCATCGATTGGAGATGATTGACCTTGACTTTAGTCACTAGAAGGATTTTGAATAACGTTCATTATAGCACAAGTATAAGAAAAAGAAAACTCATTTTTATTTCTTAAAATATTTAAACATACATCAAGAAAAAAGAAAAAATAAAAAGTACAACTATTTAAAATTCTAAACCTCGATAGGAGCAACGATAGATGAGGTCGAAGCATTCTCTACTGCCTTTAGCTTCGGTACAAGTTTGGATGCCTTAATGGTGGGTTCGAAGGGCTCAAGGATGGCTTCGACACGAGAAGGGTCGACCGCGGTAGTGGATGGGCTTGCCTCCTCATCAGAGATCTTTTCGTATAAGAAATTGAGATTGAGTTTGGGGAACTTGGCAGCCACTCGATTCTTGCAGAGTTCATATCCCTTCTAAAAGGCCTTCTGGTCAAATATAATGTTCAGGTCTCTCATTTCATAGGAGACTTTGAACTTTTCCACTATCTGGATCTTCACCTTCGAGATCTGCTTTGAAGTTTGATCCTTCAGCTCACCGACCTTAACCTCGACCTTCTTCCTCCTCTCCTCCTCCAAGGCCAAAGCGGCTTTCAGTCCCGTCGAGGAGAGTTTCTCTTTGCTGAGCGCCTCCTAAAGACCTTCAACCTCAACCTCGACCACCTTCTCCTTTAAAAGATGGTCAGCCTCGACAGTCTTCTCCTAGAGACAATCAACTTTAGTCTGAAGGTCTTCCTGAGCTTCAATGCCTCCGATCTCAAATGGTTCATCATTTTGATATGCATGAGTATTTGGTGACTCAACTGCAATAAATGGACTGTATTATGCATACAAAAAAAAAAGAAAAAATCAACAAGATGATTACCTTGAGAAAGATCCAGAGAAAATCCTAGATGAGTTGCATATGGTCGAGGTCGGCCATCTGGTCTACCACCTTGGGCATGGCAAATTTATCAATTAGATCCTAAACAAGATCTGGATCATTGAAGGGATCTTCTCCTAAAATATTGCTATTGTCGTTGGACTCGCCAGGGCAAGCCTTGTAGAGCATCTTGATGACGATCTTCTTCTTCCCCTTCTTTTCCTCTCCTTTATCTTTCTCAGTGGGAGGCTACGGAGCTTGATCTTCAACTGGGGGACTTGAGGATGTTGGAGGCATAAAGCCCCCAGCAGTAGCGCCAACCTCGATGGCAAGGATAACCTTGGCACCCTCAACAACCTCAGAGGTAGCGATGGCAGCAGCAAGGGTTGCGGGGCTTGGAGCGTCGACCTTTGCCCTCTTTGAACTTTCACCATAAGTTTTTTCTCTTTTTCTTGTGGGCTTGAAGCCCCTTAGCAAGCATCTTGACTGCTTGGGCATCCATCTTTGCAACAAGAAGGAGGTCACAATTAAAACATATATAAAGGAAACCCCATTAAAACTCATGGATAAGAAAATTTACCAGCAGGATCAAGGAGACTCAAACCCGTATTAAACAGGGTCTGATCTTTCAGAAGTTCAAGTAAGGGGGAACCCAGTAATTTCTGAGCTTATTGGCGGAGTCAAGGTTGCCCCTATCTAGGCTGGGGACTTGACGGATGGACTCTCTAGGGAGACCCTAAGGAGGAATCCCTAACATCAAGGCCAGATAATGTACGAAGAAGAACTTCTCCTTCTAGTTATAGATGAAAGAAGGAGTATCTTTTAGTAACCCTTTCTTGCCAAACTATGGAGAAAAGTACCACCAATCTTTTATAGAAGGATGGCATTTGAAGGTATAAAAATTTCTAAAAAGAAAAAAGATCAGATGGACATCGGCCAAATGGCAAAGAGAGAGGAATCCGATCAAAAATCTAAAAAGTTTCGACATTACGAAAGCTAAGAAAATATTTAAAAACCAAAAAGGTACAACTGTAAAAGATGGAAGCAGAAGTCTTAGCCCAGCATGAAAAGCTTTCAAGTACAGATAAAATCGATAGAGTGGGAGAGAGTAGGCCCTATCGCTCGGGCTAGGGTGTTCTAGTTCATATTCTGGTGGAACCCCATATTGTATTCTACTTAATGAAAGGTCATCTAGGGTTAGGGTGCAGCAGATTGAACCTGGTACAAAGATTGGATGGGGCATGCTTCTAAGATCGATCTCATCTATGGGGTCAAGGTTTCGTAATGTCTGACTAGATGGACTCTAGGAATCAATAGATTGAGAAGTTTTCGAAGACATTCGGATCAAAAAAATACCAAAAATCTTTGAAAAATCAAAAAAATAAGGCGTAAAACCTTCGAAAAAGCTGAAGGAAGAAGATGCAAAGATACTGAAATAATCAGAGAGAAGATTATGAAACTAACCTAAATCAATCGAGAAGGGCAACGAGGCAACGGGCGTGATGAAAATCGAGTGGGAAAGCACCGATGGATGAAAGAAATGGAGGAAGAAAACGAAGAGCGTTCAAGTAGAAAGAGGCTACCGGAGGAAGAAGGAGAGGAGCTCAAAGAGAATTGAGGCCTCAAGAGAAGGAGATGAATTTAAATATCCCATAGAGCTCGAGATGGTTGTGATGGTAAGTCTCCTCCAGTCGATCCTCGAGTGACACGTGCCCTCCCTCATCATGACAAATGACTGGCGACTGGCGGAACCATAATTGCATCATACCTGGAGCGGAGTTTTGGCAAGAATTTTAAAACTCATCTTTTTAGATCACCTTGTATTTAAAAAGTTTCGATGCTAATGTAGTAAATGCCATAATTTTTCATCCAACTAGTGCAGAACCTGAAAAAGACTTCGACAGTCGCTTTTTTGGTACTCTCTTCCTTCAAAATTTGAACTCGAAAGTAGGGAGACTATTGTTGGAGTTAGATCTGCCCCTGCTAAAGTTTAGCTTGGCATCCTATCTTAAGAGTGATCCTAATATGGACATCATCCAGTGGATCTCCATCTGAACTCCTCCAGCGGATCTCCATCTGAACTCCTCCAATGGATCTCCTTCCGAACTCCTCCAGCAGGCTTCCGTCCAAACTCCTCTAGTGGATCTCCATCCGAACTCTTCCAGTGGATCTCCATCCAAACTCCTCCAGCAGATCTCCCTCCAGACTCCTCCAACAGACTTCCATCCGAACTCCTCCAGCAGATCTCTATCCGAACTCCTCTAATAGATCTTCCTTTGGACTCCTCCAGCAGACCTCCAAACTCCTCCAAGCTGGACTCATCCAGTTATGGGCCTTTCGAACTCTTTGTAGCCAAACTCTGCCAATCGACAAGAAAAATTTTTTTTGATCGAACCTCCTATGGTCACCCAGAAGGATCTCATCATCTACGCAAGTTCGGCTCTCTATACAATGTAAACCGACCTACATGCAGATGATCCTAAAAGAGCCCAAACTTCTCTAGAACTGTTGTGACTTGGAGCTCTTCATCGCCAGCACCTACTCCATCTGAACTTTGACTGTTGATACCCGACGAACTGGCAAGTCATGACAACGAACACCACTCTCGGCTGGCACATCACGACAACAAGCACTATCCTCTGTAACAAACTTCACATTATTAGATATGTGTCCTAGAAGCTAGAATTGACTAACATTTATAATACACATCTAAGGGCAAAATTATAATTTTAACTATAAATAATAAAATGGATTATTTTTTATTATAGTGTGTATTTGAAAGTGTCTATGATACATCCCTTGAGTTAATGAAAATGATAGTTTATATTTTCAAGAGTTAAAAATTTAAGACATGAATTTTCATTATTAACTTATAAAATGCTCCCGACCGTAGGATCATCATGAGGATAGTGATTGATCCAGAAGGTTAGTATACGATCACTTTTTTAGGATAGATGAATCTTGAGTCTACGGTGTAGAGACATCAGAGTGAGAGTATAGGTACTTATTAGAGAACGAAGGTATTGAGCATGATACCTCGAGCAGTCATAAGGAAGTCTACTTTCTCGTCAATGATTGGCTCGAAGTTGCAATGGTGTGTCTGGTTCTTTGACCTGAGGTGCATCGGTAGTTCACCTTGAGGGTATTATAGTTTGACTACACCATAACTCGATCTCCTAGCTATATCAGAATTCCTGAGGTGTATGTTGGCTATAGCATGTTCATTGTAGGAATTGGATTGCATCAAGATAAGGGATCTATCTACCTCGGTAGGTATGAGGAGCAGCCCTATGATGATCATGAGAATCAAGTCCATAAGCCCATGGCCATGGCAGAGTGAAATGAATAGAAAGAGTTTCTATTTAGAGTTTTCACATTGGACTTGAATCGAATGATTAATTCATATGATGGAAATTAGGGTTTGACGAGATTCACCTTAACCCTAATCTGATCGGGGCTCAAGATAGAAGAACTTAATCACACAGGTAGCTGCACCAAGAGGTTCATTTTTAGCTCTGATGGGTTGCCACCATATACTGCTAGGTGTCACTGGTGGATTTTGGGAGCAATTAGAATGATTTAGATGATCGATCATTCTAGCTGTTCTGAATCAGAAGAGTTCTGATCCATCGAAAGGAGTTTCGATGATGTCTAATGATAGAGATCATGACATATCCCATTACCATACAGAAACTGAACCTAACTGGGTCACACAAACAAGGGTTTGAATCTGGTGATCATCAATTGAACTAATCTCAGTTCAATTGATCTGAATGAGATTCAATTAGGTTCAAGAAAAATCGTGCTAGCACTCGATTGAACCTAACGTTCTTCTTTTACTATCATAAATAAGTTGTCTCGACTGAGCCAAAGGAGTTTGTGCTCAATCAGAGAATCTTCACTATGGTCTGACTGGAGGTTGTCCAGATCAAAAAAAGGTTGTCTTAATTTATAAGATAAATTTGAGATAATACCTGCCATTTTTGGTCACCTGCCATTTCTTGTTCTTTGACTTTGGTCAAAAGTGTTAACCTTTGACTGGTCAAACTTAGACATCTGACCCATGTGTCATGCACCTATTGGAGAGCTGGTGGAGGCTTTTGTCCCCTGCTAGAAAGGAGAAAAGGAGAGGAACGCACGCCTAAGGGTGGCGTGCAGCCCAAGTAGGAGGCGCCATTGGAGTCCCATATGTTGGATGGGACTCCAGTTGCTTCATGCTCTCTACTTGGGTGGCATTCCAAAGACTCTTCTTTGACCAGTCTTGGTGCCACCTAAGGAGGTTTGTGAGGGACTCTAATCTAATTGGATCAGATAATGTCTATCTCCACCAATCAGATTTAGATCTGATTTCACAAAGGGTTGTGATTGGTTGAGGATGGAAGAGGAGTTGGATGGCACAGCAGGGTCTATAAATAAGACCCTGCGCCCAACCCTAGATTGAGAGCTTCTGCCCTTTGCCCATGCCAAGGCTAGCCCCTCTCTCTCCTTCTCCATGCCTCCTTCATATTTCTTCTCTCTCCTCTCCACGTCCAAAAAATTTTGGACTTCAGTTTGGTGCGATCCAGATCAAGAGAAAGGCGATCAAGAAAGAAAGAAGGCTGCGCTGCTGCAAAAGGACAACTGCTGATCTTCAAAAGAGTTTTGAAGATCCTCCAGATCAGATCCAGATCTGATTTTTGGAGGTGTGATAGAGAAGAAGAGGATCTCTAGATCCAACCCGAGTGGATACCGGTAGAGGCCAGGCGCTTGCGTGGCTAAGATCCAGAACCTTCCGCTGCAATCAGGATCATCTACAGGGTAATAGGATTACCCAAATCAGGTAAATTAAATTTAGATTTAATTTATTTTATTTATTTTATTAATTAATAAGAATCAGATCTAAAAATATCAAGATCTGATTGAGATCAAGAGAAAAAATTTTTAAAATATATCTCTTGATCTAATCAGATCTGGACGAACCTGGACCGGGAAATCAGGATTTTCCTTCAACTGGTATCAGAGCCATGGTTCTAAATTATTTAGATCTGATTTTAATTTTATTTTAATTAGAAAATAAAGTGATTTCAGATGTCACATGAGATGTGATCAGATCTAAAATCAGAAAAATTAAAATTAAATGATTTGGATCTAAGATTAACATGAAGATATGCATGACTAGTTCTAGAATAGAATAGTTCTATAGAATAGTTTTGCATGTCTTTGATTTAATCTGATTAAATCATATTTTAGATCTTCTTATTTACTATTTTTTGATATTATAAGTGTTATAATAACATCTAAATAAATAGCAAATAAAAATTATTTAATTTTAAATATCATATGAGATATGATAGATGCATGTCTAGACTAGTTGTAGAATAGTTCTACATAATTATCTAGATTAGAATTTATTTTGATTAGATCAATTTAAATCTAATTTTTTAGATTATTATGAGATAATTTAGATCTGAAAACATGCATGATTTGATACATGAGATGTATGCAAAATATGCCATTGATTAGATCTAAATTTATATATGAGATATATGATATAGATCTATAACTGTTTTGTAGATTTACATGTTCCTGATTAAGGCGTTCCTCTTGGCCGTCCGGTCATAAGAACGAAGAAGGGTTTAAAGGCCCTCTCTTCCCATTCGATGGGGTGTTCTTATGATGTGTAGGGGTGCTGCGTGTTCGTCCTTAATCAGAAACCCAAAACTTACTTTCTGCAAAACCCTAGATCCTGAAACCCTAGGATTTATTGTGCATATTTTGTTTATGAACCCTAAACTTAATTAAGAATTAAGTTTATGGAATATTAATTAGGTCTAAAATTGAGAATTTCAGATCTAAGACATATTCATAATACTGGGTTCGGGCTTGGGTAGCTCAATTAGGTCTAAGCGGTTGATCAAACCGAATCAAGAGTTGGTTAGATGGGATCAACAATGCTTAAATTGACCAGCCTAATAGGATTAAGTCTGGGTCAAGATCGAGTCACGATCAAGCAAGACCTAATTAGGCTCAGAGGTTAGAGTCTGGATTGTAGGCTAACCCAATTGGTTCTGACTCAACAATTTGGTGTCTAAGGTAAGTTTGGCACAGACGACCGACTGGTTTTTAATTGGAAGCTACTCGACCTGAATGCGTTCTTGTGCGAGTTAACGGCATATTCCTTCCACCGGTCTCACTTACCTGGCCATATCTGTTGACACAGTTCTGATCTGAGGTGGTCAATAATCCGAGCTGACCCATGCCACTAGGTTAGTCATAATTGTTATGACTAAGCCAAGTCTAGTTTAATGAGACCTGAATCAATTCTCCCTAAGAAAAGATTAAGTCCGAGGTCTTCCACCATTGTAGATGTGCGGGCCCTTCCCGGGGTTGATTGTTCTCGGCTGGATACAGTGGCTCAGTTGCACCGGGAAGACGCAACCATGTCTATTAGGCATTGGATGCTATGGGCTGGAGGATGAGTTGGGCTCAATATTTTGGATACGGTGAGAGACCCAATTAGGAATCCCAGTCTATGCAAATGGTGGGTCTGACTTAACTAAGGAGTGGATCAATATTTCCGGATACGGTGAGATTCATGAATTAGAGACCAAGTTTGGGTGCACCATGATTAGAGAATCATTGAACAAGAGTTGTTCACTCATTGGCTAACCCATCACCAATAACTGTTAGGTGAGGTGATGAGTCAGTTGGTGAGACCGCACCACCCACTAGAAATCATCAATCATGGAGATTTTCGCATCTCTACAGAGGGAGTGTAGGGATCCGAGAAAATAGTGGGAGCTAATTTGTTTAAAAATAAAATCCCTAAACAAATTGGTCAAGTCAAAATTACAGTATCTAACTAGAATCTTTGACTCTCTACAGGAAAATGTCTGCGTCCAACCCACTGGCACGTATCCTAGACACACATAGACTGACTGGACCCAATTATAAAGATTGGCTCAGGAACTACAAAATTATTTTGGGTTCAGAGAAGTTAACACATGTTTTGGACCAGGACCCTCCCACCTTACCAGCTCGTCCATCCACTGAACAGAGAGCGTCTCTGGAAAAATGGATGGACGAAGATAATAAGGCCAGATACTACATGTTGGGCTCGATGTCTGATGAGCTCCAGCGCCAACATGAAGATATCGGGACTGCTCGCCAAATGTTGGCTCACCTGCAGGAGATGTTTGGTGAACAGAGTCGCGCAGCCAAATATCAAGTCACGAAATGACTTTTTAAGGCTAAGATGCGTGATGGGCAGTCAGTCCAAGATCACTGTCTGACAATGATCAAGGACATGGAAGAGCTTGAGAAGCTCGGTGTGAAGTTGGACTTGGATCTGCAGAACGATATTATTCTGCAATCCTTGACTGATGCATATGGGCAATTCATCATGAATTACCACATGCATAAACTTCAGAAATTCCTTGGCCGAGTTGATGAATATGCTGGTTACCGCTGAGCTTTCTATGAAAGGTTCTAAAGGCTCAGTTCTTGCTATGGAACGGACTTCTTCCAAAAGAAAGTCTTATGGAAAGAAAAAGAAGTCTGTGAAAAAGCAAAAGGTGGAAGGATCAAAGAAGAAGAAGGCAGAACCGAAGAAGAAGGTCGATGGCAAAGGAAAGTGTTTCCATTGCAACAGCGACGGCCATTGGAAGCGGAACTGCCCTACTTACCTGGCCACCCTGAAAGAACAAGAAGGAAGGTCCTTCTGGAGGTATGCTCGTTATTGAGTCTAACCTTACGGTTTCTTCTGCATCCAGTTGGGTGCTTGACTCTGGTTCTAGTGCTCATCTGTGCACTTCTATGCAGGGTCTTGAGGATAGCAGGAGGCTGAGGGATGGAGACATGATCCTACGCATCGGTAATGGAGCAAGAGTTGCTGCAGTAGCCGTGGGAACATACCCTCTTCGATTACCATCTGGTTTAGACTTAGTTTTAAAAGACTGTTATTATGTGCCTGCAGCTAGCAGGAATTTGATTTCTGTTTCATGCTTAGCACAAGAAGGTTATGTGATCACCTTCTTTAAGGACCATTGTAACATTCTTTATGAAAGAAATAAAATTGCAAATGGTTTCCTTATTAATGGTCTTTATCAGTTGCATATTGATGTACCTATTTTAACTATCGAGCAAAACGTGAATGCCAAACGACCTAGGGATAGTCCAAACGACAGATATCTATGGCACCTGAGATTAGGTCATATAGCAGAAGATAGGATTAACAAATTGGAGAAAAATGGGCTATTGAGTCCATTGACTTTTGAGTCATATCCAACTTGTGAATCTTGTCTTCAAGGCAAAATGACTAAACTCCCTTTTGTTGGACATGGGGAGAGGGCCACAGATCTCCTTGCCCTAGTACATACTGATGTGTGCGGCCCATTTGATGTGCCGGCTAGAGGCAATTTTGTCTACTTCATTACCTTTACCGATGATCTGTCTAGGTATGGGTATGTGTATCTTATGAGACATAAGTCTGAAGCTTTTGAAAAGTTCAAAGAATTCAGACATGAAGTAGAAAAACAAACTGGAAAACCCATTAAGGTTCTTCGATCAGATCGAGGAGGTGAATACCTTAGCCGGGAATTCCTAGACTATCTTAAGGAAAATGGCATAGTCTCTCAATGGACTCCACCAGGAACACCTCAACTCAACGGGGTTTCAGAACGGAGAAATCGGACTCTATTGGATATGGTTCGATCCATGATGAGCTTCACAGACCTCCCTGATTTTCTTTGGGGACATTCATTATTAACTTCAATCTATTTACTGAATAGGGTTCCCTCTAAAACCGTTCCTACCACACCGTATGAGATATGGCACGGTAAGAAACCAAGTCTGAGTCATCTCAGAATTTGGGGTTGTCCGGCTCATGTCAAAAGACAACAAGCGGACAAGTTAGAGTTTAGGTCCTTTAGAGCTCGATTCATAGGATATCCTAAAGAGTCATTAGGATACTATTTCTACATTCCAGAAGACCACAATGTGATTGTGAGTCGACATGCCATATTTCTTGAAAAATAGTTTATTCAAGATAGTGGCATTGGAAAGCAGATTAAGCTTGATGAGAAAGTCTCACAAGCAGAACGAGCTAAGGACCAAGTGGAACCAAATCAGGTTGAGCCAATAAGAACACTACCTCCTCCACCTCGTAGATCGGAAAGAGTTTCCCGTCCCCCTGAAAGATACTTAGGTATTATTTCAGAGGATGTAGAGGAAATGTTCCTCATAGGTAATGGTGCTCATGGTGATGATCCCAAAACCTACAACGAGGCGATATCAGATATCGACTCCGAGAAATGGCTTGAGGCAATGAAGTCAGAAATTGACTCGATGCACTCAAACCAAGTCTGGACCTTGGTAGATCCACCAGAAGGTATAGTACCTATTGGGTGTAAATGGATCTTCAAGAGAAAGATTGGTGCAGATGGGAATGTGGAGACATTCAAAGCTAGACTGGTGGCAAAAGGTTATAGTCAACGTGAAGGCATTGACTATCAGGATACCTTTTCCCCGGTAGCTATGCTAAAATCCATCCGCACATTGCTTGCTGTTGCAGCCTATTTCGATTATGAAATATGGCAAATGGACGTGAAAACGGCATTCCTAAATGGATATCTTGAGGAAGATATCTATATGGAACAGCCGCTAGGTTTCACATCCAGTGATACTGATCACAAGGTTTGCAAGCTGCAAAGGTCCATATATGGACTTAAGCAAGCATCTCGGAGCTGGAACACTCGTTTCAATGATGTGATCAAAAAGTTTGGTTTCATCAAAAATGAAGAGGAACCATGTGTTTTCAAAAGGGTCAGTGGGAGCGCTGTTGTCTTCCTCGTATTGTACGTGGATGACATCCTCCTTATTGGGAATGATATTCCCATGTTGACATCAGTCAAGATGTGGTTGTCCAAGGAATTCTCCATGAAAGACCTAGGTGAAGCATCCTTTATTCTAGGAATTAAGGTCTATAGGGATAGACCGAATAGGATGCTAGGACTTTCACAGAAGATGTACATAGAGGAAGTACTAAAGAGGTTTAGTATGGAAAACTCTAAGAGGGGATTAATACCCTTCAGACATGGTATTCATCTTTCCAAGAAGATGTGCCCCAGCACACCTGAGGAAATAGAACGCATGAGCAAGATCCCTTATGCTTCTGCAATAGGGAGCCTCATGTATGCCATGCTATGTACACGACCTGATATAGCCCATGCTGTGAGTGTCACAAGCAGATATCAGTCAAATCCAGGTGAAGAACACTGGACTTCTGTGAAATGTATCCTTAAGTACTTGAGAAGAACTAAGGATATGATGTTGGTCTTTGGTAATGGAGAACTCCAAGTTCAGGGATACACAGACTCGGACTTCATGTCCGATATAGATGATCGAAAGTCGACATCTGGAAGTCTGTTTGTGTGCAATGGTGGAGCTGTCAGCTGGAAGAGTTCCAAGCAAACTGTGATAGCAGATTCCACCATGGAAGCAGAATATATAGCTGCATCAGAGGCTGCAAAGGAAGCATTCTGGTACAAGAAGTTTGCTGCAGAAATTGGAGTAATGCCATCAGATGCCATTCCTCTTTACTGCGACAACAATGGCGCCATAGCCCTTGCTAAGGAGCCGAGGTCTCACCAGAAGTCCAAGCACATTGAGCGGCGATATCATCTCATCCGCGATTACCTTGAGAAAGGTTACGTTGAGGTCAAGAGAGTCAACTCCGCAGATAATGTGGCAGACCCACTTACAAAGCCGTTGGGCCAGCAGAAGATCGAAGCCCACCTTGAGAAGATGGGACTTAGACTTGTAGCCAATTGGCTTTAGGACAAGTGGGAGATTGTTAGATATATGTGCCCTAGAAGCCAGAATTGGCTGACACTTGTAATACACTTCTAGGGGCAAAATTATAATTTTGACTATAATTAATAAAATGGGTTATTTTCTATCACACATGTGTATTTAGTGTCTGTGATACATCCTTTGAGTTAATGGTAATGATAATTCATATTTTCAAGAGTTGAAAATTTAAGACATGAATAATCATTATTAACTCATAAACATGCTCCCGACCATAGGATCATCACGAGGATGGTGATTGATCCGGAAGGTTGGTGTACGATCGCTTCTCTTTAGTAGATGAGTCTTGAGTCTACGGTGTGGAGACACCGGAGCGAGAGTACAGGTACTCGTTAGAGAACGAGGGCACTGAGCGTGACCACCTCGAGTAGTCATTAGGAAGTCTACCTTCTCGTCAATGACTGACTCGATGCTGCAGTAGTGTGTCTGGTTCTTTGACCTGAGATGCATCGGCAGTTCACCTTGAGGGTGTTATAGTTTGACTACACCATTACTCGGTCTCCTAGCCATATGGAACCCTGAGGTGTATGTTGGCTATAGCATGTTCATTGTAGGAACTGGATTGCATCAAGATGGGAATCTATCTACCTCGGTGGTAGAGGAGCAGCCCTATGATGATCATGAGAATCAAGTCCAGAAGCCCATGGCCATGGTAGAGTGAAATAATAGAAAGAGTTTCTATTTAGATTTTCACATTGGACTCGAATCGAATGATTACATCATATGACAGAGACTAGGGTTTGACGAGTTCACCTTAACCCTAATCTGATCGGGGCTCAAGATAGAAGAACTTAATCACACAGGTAGCTGCACCAAGAGGTTCGCATTCAGCTCTGATGGGTTGCCACCATATACTGCTAGGTGTCACTGGTGGATTTTGGGAGCAATTAGAATGATTTAGATGATCGATCATTCTAGCTGTTCGAATCAGAAGAGTTCTGATCCATCGAAAGGAGTTTCGATGATGTCTATGATAGAGATCATGACATATCCCATTACCATACAGAACTGAACCTAACTGGGTCACACAAACAAGGGTTTGAATCTGGTGATCATCAATTGAACTGATCTAGTTCAATTGATCTGAATGAGATTCAATTAGGTTCAAGGAAATCGTGCTAGCACATCGATTGAGCCTGATACGTTCTTCTTTTACTATCATTAAAGTTATCTCGATTGAGCCAAAGGATGTTTGTGCTCAATCAAGGACCTTTGCTTGGTCTGATTAGAGCTTGTCCAAGATCAAAAAAGGGTTGTCTTAATTTATAAGATAAATTTGAGACATTACACCTGCCATTTTTGGTCACCTGCCAAATTCTTGTTCTTTGACTTTGGTCAAAAGTCTACCTTTGACTGGTCAAACGTTTGACCATTTAGACATCTTTGACCACATGTCATGCACCTATTGGAGAGTAGATGGGGCTTTGTCCCCCTACTAAAAGGAGGAAAGGGAGGGGGTGCACGCTTAGGGAGGCGTGTGCCCAAAGAGGATAAAGATTGGAGGCCCATACTGATGGGACTCCAGTTTCTTCATGCTCTCTACTTGGGTGGCGCCAAAGACTCTTCTTTGATCAGTCTTGGCGCCACCTAAGGAGGTTTGTGAGAAACTCTAATCTGATTGAATCAGATAATGTCATCCCACCAATCAGATTTAGATCTGATTGCACAAAGAGCCATGATTGGCTGGGATGATGTGGCACTGCATGACGTAATAGGGTCTATATAAACCCTATCTGCGCCAAAGATTGAGAGCTTCTATCCTTTGCCCATGCCATATAGCCCCTCTCTCTCTTTCTCCACGTCTCCTTCAGATTCTCTCTCTCCTCTCCATGCCTAAAATATTTTGGGCTTCAGTTTGGTGAGATCCAAGCAAGAGAAAGGCGACAAGAAAGCAAGAAAGTAGCATTGCTGCAAGAAACAACACCCGATCTTCAAAAGATATTTTGAAGATCTTCAAGATCAGATCCAGATCTGATCCTTGAAGTACAGATTGAGAAGAAGAAGATCTCCAAATCTTACCTAAGTGGATACTAATAGAGGCCAGGCGCTTGCGTGGCTACATCCAGAACCCAGACAAACATCGAAATCATCATAGGATAATAGGATTACCCATAATAAGATACGATTAAATTAGATTTAATTTAATTTTATTTTATTTTATTTTATCAGATCGATTAAATTAGATTTGAAGAGTCTCAGATCTAATTTAGATCTAAGAAATTTTTTTTTTGAAATATTCCTCTTGATTAAATCAGATCTAAATGAATCTGATCCAAAAAATAGGATTTTTTCTTCACACGTGGCCCCGAACGGCCCACGATCAGGAGGTTGTGGCTGTCGGCATCATTTTGTTATAGGCTCCATCTATATAAAGGATCCTCCAGATACGTTTTTTTCCTAAGCTCTCTTCTTCTTTTCGTTACTCAGCTTCTTTTTATCCTGAGCATTCCATTCCAGTTGGCCGAAAAATTAATTTGAACATCAGAGAATTTAGCCGAAGCTACCCATATCTGATTTGGACTTTATTTT
This sequence comes from Cocos nucifera, assembly GCA_006176705.1. Classification (NCBI taxonomy): domain Eukaryota; kingdom Viridiplantae; phylum Streptophyta; class Magnoliopsida; order Arecales; family Arecaceae; genus Cocos; species Cocos nucifera. Next base: position 18,736 of record QRFJ01003722.1, on the reverse strand, counting down.
GTAAGTCCCGTCGACAGCCTCATCTTCTCCACTCCAGCCACCTCCAACGTCTTCATGGATTTCCGCACCAATAATTTAGAAACCATACTAATAATGATATTAATTGTTCTTTGTTGGCTTAGAATTTCATTATGGTATATCCTCCGTATAGATCTTAAACTATATATATAATAACTAACATATATTACTTTTCATCATTAATATGTACATTACCTTTCATGCACATCAAATTTTCTTAAGATTGCACAGAAAATGATCTAATGATGGATCTTACATCAGTACATGAATTTTTACGAGGGATGAAAGAGGGTAGTTGAGTGAAAAGAGAGATGTAAGGCGTCGACATTTCCGTGAAACACCCAGCACATTTCAAGAGGATTGGGTTGCAAGACAGCAATCCAAGAATGTACATAGAACACTGGTTACCAAACCCAACACATGTTTCATCCAAACTAGATAATGGATTAAGAAATCTTATATAGCATACTCGATATAATAATCTGGACCATAGGATTAAGAAAAACTGTACAAGCGTGTTGTGCAGACTATATGCTAGTTATATAGACTACAGATCTCCAATTTACTTAATTTTGAATTATAGATGCTTTTGGTAATTAAAGAATATATGTCGTTCACATTTTCACTCTAGACATTCAACTTCAAATTTCGCCTAACTCTACCTATCGCTTTATCTTTTTTATTTCTTTCAAAAATTTATGCCACCGATAATTTAGCAACAGCCTCTGCGTTTTTTTTTTTATGTAAATTGGCATTTGCATTTCATAACGTGCCCGGCTTTCGCGTAACTGTGCGCATGCTTGTGTATTTTCTCTTGCTTGGCAGATGTGCATGTATGGTTCCAAGGTCCTTGATTACCATCTCTTGTTTGTTTTAGGAAGAAAGCTCTGCAAAGTTTGGTAAGTTCAAAGACAAGGGAGATAGGAAGTCAGTCCTTGTCCCTTTCCCAAGATACGGTTGATTTGGTTCCAAGGGAATAGAAGGGACGAGTGGGTAGGGGATGCGTTTCCCCCGTCCCCTTGAAGCCTTTGCTGCTCTATAGAGCAACCACAACCTTGGATATCCCACTGGCTTGATGGTCCGACAACCCATTCCCTTTCACTAACCCAATCTGATGGCACCGTTCTTTCAGGGGACCAATCAATCAGTGCGAACTAGCTTAGTACAGGACTATTCAACCACCTTTATGGCGTGTGTCCGGTTTTGCTCTTTAATGACCTACAGCATGAACCAATAAATTCAGCCCTGCATTAAATTACATGCAAGTAAACTCACCGGAAGTGAAAGTGAAGTTAGATTTATTTTTATATCAAATGTTTCTGCATATAAATAAAAAATAAAAAATAAAAAAATTAATTAATATTAATATTTATATTTATATTTTTTAAAAAATTAAATATAGATAAATAATTATTCGATTTATATTCAAATATTTAATTTAATTTATAATTATATTTATTTTTATATAAAATTTATAAAATTTTAGAAAAAAATAGATGATGATAATAATATACTATTAAATTAATTTATCATCTACTTAGTAATATATTTCATTTTATAGTCATCCAACTCACTTATATTTATATTTATATTCATATTTTTTATCTAATTTATATCTATATTTATATAAAATAAATATGGATATAGATATTATTAATATCTGATTCATATCTAATTTATTTTTAGTCCTAAAGCTCATGGGTCAATACTATAAAATAATATCCATAATAATTAGCTCGTTTAACTTGATTCAATCTACTGTAGTTCAGATTGAATTATCTATTTAATTAAATAATTAGATTTGAATTTAAATTTTTAATTTATTTAACAAATAGGCCAACTCATATTAATAAATTTTTGATCTAACTTATATTCAACTCAACTCATATCTAGTCCCATTTGATCTTATTATTTTCCATATATATTAGCATGTGCATGTATGTGTGTGTGTGAGAGAAATAGAGAGAGAGAGACAGAGAGGACTGTAAGAGGACATGATCAATTGTAGAGAACGCAATACCATGAAGGTGTGAGGCCAAAAGGCCCGTTAATTTGTACCTGAGCAAATTAAGGACCCGGCTGGTTGGGACTTGAAAGCAATTCAGTATTGTGAATGTTGTGATATATGGAATTGGACCAACTCATATAGCAGCTCCCAGAGACGGGAATGCCAATACCAAGTGGTCAATGTATGATCACTTCCAATCCATCGTGATTGGACCAATGACTAAGTCCAGGACATGCAAAGTGCCAGCTAGCCACGTGCTTTGGCGAAAGGATTGTCAGCCTTTCCCATCCTCCAATGGACAACTGCCGTATTGGGTTTAATTGCTGTCATACGTACTCCACCTGCTTGCAGAATTTGAAGCCTCCATGAAGTTTCTTTGAGAGAAGGCTTCCAGCAAGTTGACCAGATGAATGGGGAGAAGACCAGTAAATAGCCAGGGTTCAGATTGTGTCCTTCGTGTCAAAAAATTAATATTTTTTTTATAAAAAAATTATTGATTTTTTATTGTGATCTTAATCGTTAGATTATATTTTACATAATTTTTAAAGTATGATGTTATTATTGTGATTAATATTATAGATTAAAAAAAGTTGTTCATTATATTTTTAAAATTATATAAAGAATAATTTAATAATTAAGATCATAAAAAAATAATAATTATTTTTTTAATATGAAAGGTATAATAGAAATCTAAATAGCTAAGTTTTTGTGCACATGATGATGTACATAAAGAGATAAAGATGCGTAGAGCCACAAATGCACGTTGCAGGAACTTTAAATATGTATTGTACCCATTACACCTCCTTGTTTGTTTATTTGTTTCTATCTTGAATGCCTACCCCACCTTCTGAGCATAAGGGCAAAACCAGAAGTCATCACCCATGGACTGAAGCGGGGTAACTCATGCTTATAGAAAAGATCCGGTCCCCTGCGTGGACACCACCTGCGATTGTTTTCTATGGTCTGCAAGCAAACTTGGTGAAGTTAGCCTGCAGACAAGTTACAATCCAAGACCACCCATTGTTTACAAATGGGAAATTCTTTGCGGTTGACCTGCTGCTCGTAGTAATTGATTCATATACGGAGCTAGAAAAAAAAAAAAAAAAATTTCATGCATTGTGCTCCAATCCTACATGTAAGCTAATCATCATGGATGGTACATATAGATGGTGTGCAAGGTATTTTCCGTTTACAAATTTATAGCAAGTTCTCGAGGGCAAGCTGTTGTTGGAACTTGGATATAGTTGCATGTTAACTAGGCCCAGACTTAGTTCAGTTGTTTTAAGTATTGGGCTTGGGCTAGAAATAAATGGATATTGATTTTGGTATTGAGTTCAGCCTATGAGACCAATAGACACCCACAAGTTCCTATTAAAATTAGGTAGCCAGATCTGCACAAAGTTTCTGGAGCACCGAAGTCGATAGACACTTAATCTCAAGCACATAAGAATTAACCTATCACTTAAGTCACAAGTTACCTGGTAGTTGAAATTTTCGAGCTCTACTTATAAGACTGCCAATAAATGAGAGAACAGGTGATTTATCTAAACCTACTCAAAACAAATTCCTTGAAGAAAATTCTGAAGATTTTCTTGTTCCAGATTATCTTGTTCTATGCACATCATATCCCATGTTAATTTATCTTGTCAAATGGGCTGCGTTCCAGATTATCTTGTTCTATGCACATCATATCCCATGTTAATTTATCTTGTCAAATGGGCTGCTGAGTGCGACTTTACTTCTAAAATACAACAATTTGCTGAAGAAGTGCATCAAACCATCCCTAATCACATCCGAAAAGGATATTGGCCAAGCTGGTTCCCTAGTGCCCCAGCATAGGAGGGACAGCAGGATCATTGTTGAAGATTTTGTGGATGCCAACTGCTACCCTGTTGCCTTCTATACAGCAATAAGCTACTAAAAGAATCTAACTGACCGACCCTGACTGCATTCGATTAGGATCCATGACCTGAATGGATCAGGCTTGTTCCCATGTCCCTAAAAGAAATGAACACATCAACCAGGTCTTGGTTGAAGATTGTGAAATTCCCTTACCCATAAAGTTTAACCAAAAAGAAATTTTGGAAAATGAGCAGTGCTATGGTAACTCAGAAATCACTCCAAAAAGTCACTCGGATACCTTGCACCAATCACCTTTTTTACTTAATGGCACACTAAACAATGCGAATTCAAAGGGTGCGATGACAGTGCATCAAAGTAGATAACTTTTTGAATAACTTTTTTGAGCTACTCGAGCATTTTCCTCTGAGAATTGGTGACAGGCTGGTCGGTACTAGCCTTCCACTTAGAGTTGCCTGCAGATTTCTGACCATTCACCTGGAAACATGATGGGAATAACGAGTGGATGCACAGAATGGGGACAGAAATTATTTTCGACTCCAAAAGGAACTACAAAATCCAAATTCTTATGGCAAATTCGATTAGATCAAGTGATTGATAAATCATATCGTATATGGAAGGCATTAGTCACTCTGCCTCATCCTAAATACCATCGGTGAGATAAAAGTAATAGGAAGATATAATGGTCATCTAGTCCTAGGGCTCTCTATTTGCAAGAAGTTCTACGCATGTAATCACTCAGAAAATGATCTCAAAGAAACTACCTTGTAGTTACTATGCCAATCATCTCAACTTCAATCCTGATCCTGATGCTTCTTTACCTGCAGCAAGTGATTCAAATGTGGAACAGAGCTACATGGAGCATCAACTGCTGAAAGCATGCACGTAATTCGAATACAAAAACCATATGGCGGCTCCAACTCTAGAATGTTAGAAACTACCTTAAGGCTATAACTAAGCTAATATTATGCATATTAGCATAATATTTATATAACACAGTGGTACGTAGAACACATCAAAGGTACCGTCTAAATTTTCACTACTACAAGCCATGTTCATTAGTCCAAATCATACGAGAGAGAGAGAGAGAGAGAGAGGCCATCGGGTTTGGTTACATGCTCTACTGAAAGTAGGTAAGAAAGGTACTAAATCAAATGCAAAATAAAATAAGAAAAGAAAGGAGGAGAAAAGATAACAAAAAGGAAAGGAAAAAAAAAAAAAAAAGAAACAGAAGAAAGTGACAATGGAACTCACATAGAAATAGGCAGTATAGTGACTACCTTCCACATTCCCATAATGATTGGTAACTGCATAAATTCGATATTGGTGAGATTGATGTTAAGTCCTGTAAGCAACATATGCTGACAAGTCAAAGTCATGGATAGGGAACTCTACAAATGTTTCTAGATTATTTTTCCTGAACCGGTTGTAAGAAAATATTTTGGGATGAATGACAAGAACTTCTGGCAGTCTCCAAAGATCTAATTTCTTGCCAGCTTTCTGATGCTTCTTGCAGCATGGGCAATACCGGCGAAAGAAAGGTTAATGCGTGTGGCCGTGCATGCACACACGCAAGCATGCACACACACACACAAAGGGGGAGAAATGGGGAAGAGCAACATCACTTTTGACTAGCATTTGAAGCTACTAACTATATCTTAAAGGAAGAATATTCACATGAAATGCTTTTAGTCCTTACACCCATGTCTTCTTCGTTGTTCATTGTCATGGGCACAACTTCAAGAAGCTAATGGAAATGCATAAAATATTGGAACAGAAAGCAATAAAACTTGCATAATTTAACTTATTATGGATTTTTAAATTAACTAAAAAGCTCAAACAGCAAGCAATGAGCCCAACACCAACGTACTGCCCTAAATTTTTCATCTTCTGAAATTATTACGAGACTGATAGCTGTTTACATAACCAACAAATCATATTACTCATGCAGGTATAATAAAATGTGTTGTCCTAAAAAGATAGACATTTACTTCCAGGTTTGATGCTATAAATCTACACAGTATTTCTATAATATAAGATGTTAAGAAGGTGTACTGACCACATGTCTTATAGGCCTAATGGTTCCTCCTTTAAGAAGGCCTCAAGGCATGCATATAAAGGAGTCTAGAGGTCTCTTAGCAAAGAGTCCATACTTGTAGATATCACGTAGCAAGTGACTCATCATACTGGTCTAGTACTTTATCCTTCCAGCGAGCAAGTATGTGCAATTGCTTTTGTAACCCAGTCCGTTAACTGGTTAGTTCATTTCTATCTTCGCCAGCATCACCTGTGCCTTTACAGCCAGACTTGTGAGAACTGGCATCCATCTTGGCAATTTCTGCAATTGTCTCGATCATCATCTTTGGCAATATCATTTGATCATCTAAATGGATTCAGTAGTTTCATAAACAGTTTGCAAATCGAGGAGCCACTTACTCATATTTGGTTGGGGTCACCGGAGGAAGGATGAATAGGATTAAAAGGATAGATGGCCTCCATCCATTATTTAATTCAAAAAATTTAGAGAGGATAGATGAAAAGGAGGGATTATTCATCTATTCTCACTCACGAATTTTTATTCTTTTAAATTTGGAGGATGGAAAGATGGATGGCAGATGAATTTCTATATTCACAAAATATGAAATCTAGCCCATTTGGGCCAGTTTTGAATTGAAGTTGGTAAATCCATTGCCAACTTCAATTCAAAGTTTTGAAAAAAATTTTGTGGATCGGAACAGGGGAGTCCGGATCCCCTGCCCAACCCATCGTAACCCATGGATAAGGTCACCAAATAGCGGCCGGTGCAAGATCCCTGAACGAGTGCAAACGGCCACTAGCCGTTAGAGGCGGTGCAATCGATGAATGGCCGATGTACGGCCGGCCTTATTTTCTCCCGCAACCATCCTATTTAAACCCCTCTCCACCCTTAGGATCGGCATTGAGCCCTCTCCCTCCTCTTCCCTCCTTTCCTCCTCTCTGGCAGCCGACCGCCTCAAAACCACCTCTTCTCTTTCTATATTCCACTAAGAGGGTGTTTGGTTGGGGGGAGTAGAGATCCGGAATCATAATGGGAATGGATGACTCCCATTCCAACCGCTTGGTTGGGGGAAGTCTCATTCCGATTTTGATTCCAGGATGGAATAAAAATGATCCAATCTATCTAAAATTCAATCTCACTCTTTCCTATCGATTCAAATTTTCATTCTGATTCCAATTCCATTCACGAACCAAATACTTCAGAGGATTAGGCTATTCTGATTTCGATTTCAATCCATTCCGATTCCTACTACGATTTTAATTTTGATCGCGAACCAAGTACTCCCTAAATACCTTATTTTATAGCCTATTTTCTTGCTTTTTGAACAGCCAAAATATGCTGCCGTCGCCAATGATCACTGGTGAGTTGCCCTTCTCCTCTCTTCCATTCTTCCCGAGTCGAAGCTCTAATTTTGGATTATTTTAAGCCCTTTGAACCATGTCTTTTTCGGCATTTCTCTTGGGCTGCCACTGCCACCGAACTCTAGCCACATTTGCCATGCCGCCACCACTCCAACCGATCATCAAACCCTATCTCTTCTTTGTCTTCTCTTCCCATCCCTCTCTTTCTCTCTTTCTTCTCTTCTTTACCCTGCATTTTCAATTTTTTTCCTTCACTATTTACTTATTTAAACAATTTTACAAATCCATTTTCTATAAATCTATTTTTGTGTTTGTTAATCTCTCTTCCCTGATCTATGATCACTAACGGATCAAACCACTGCACTAACTTAGCCCAGAGCGATTTCCTCTCTTTCTCAATTAATCTATATCAAGCCTTAAATTCTAATTTTTTTAATTATGAAACTAAATTTGAATTAGGAATTTCAAATTGATTAGGTAGAATTGTAGGTCTAGAGAATTAATCATGATCAGACCCATCGCATACAGGTAACCACGATCTCCACCTAAATATATATATTGATAAATGTTTAGATCCTAGGATTAGCAGAGACCCTCAGGTGTTAGAATGTCTGCTGCTTAGAAGCTTAATAAGGTATTTACTTATTTTAGGTTTTGGATTGATATTCTTAGTTGGTGAAGGTTCACAAATATTAGGATAAGAACCTCTATCCCTAATACATTTTATTTTATTTCTACATTGATCTATTACATGGTATTCTGTTTAATGTTATTTGCTCTATATAAAAATGAATTATGAAATATTTAATCACATATGCATGTTTATTGAAAAAATGAATTGTATTTCTTTGCATCAAAATATATTGTGTATTTCTTTGCATCAACATGTGTTGTGTGGGTATCGATCGATTGCTTTCTAGTCCAACTATGATTACATGGATTTTGGATCTAGTCAATTTTTGGGCCTCCAGTGGAGCGATCATATCGGCAGATGGTATGTTGTAGTTAGAAACTAGTTTTTCTTTTGAGCCTAGCCAGGCTAATCGCTAGCATATATTGATGAGAGTATATTATGAGTATGTTATCTACGTGATATTAGAGCTAGATTTTCTTTCGGACCTCCAATGGGGCGATCATTGGCACATGACCAGCAGACTGCATGTTATAGTTAGAGATCTAGTCTCTTTCGGGGCTAACCATAGGCCAATCATGGCTATAGTTAGAAGGACTAGGAGAGTGAGAATGGTGTTAGATATGTATATCCTAGAAGCCATAATTGACTGACACTTGTAATACACTTATAAGGACAAAATTATAATTTTGACTATAAATAATAAAATAGATTATTTTTTATCATAAATATGTATTTAGTGTCTATGATACATGTTAGATATGTGTGCCCTAGAAGTCAGAATTGGCTAACACTTGTAATACACTTTTAAGGATAAAATTATAATTTTGACTATAAATAATAAAATAAATTATTTTCTATCATAGAAGTATATTTAGTGTCTGTGATACATCTCTTGAGTTAATGATAATGATAATTCATATTTTCAAGAGTTAAAAATTTAAGACATGAATTTTCATTTATTAACTCATAAAATGCTTCTGACCGTAGGATCATCATAAGGATGGTGATTAATCCAGAAGGTTAGTGTACAATCACTTCTTTGTAGTAGATGAGTCTTAAGTTTACGATATAGAGACATTGGAGCGAGAGTACAGGTACTCGTTAGAGAATGAGGACGCTGAGCGTGACCACCTCGAGTAGTTATAAGGAAGTTGACCTTCTCATCGATGACTGACTCGATGCTGCAGTGGTGTGTCTGATTCTTTAATCTGAGGTGCATCGATAGTTCACCTTGAGGGTGTTATAGTTTGACTACACCATGACTCGGTCTCTTAGTCATTCAAAATTCTGAGGTGTATGTTGGCTATAACATGTTCATTGTAGGAATTAGATTGCACCAAGATGGAATTTATCTATCTCGGTGGATGAGAAGCAGCCCTATGATGATCATGAGAATCAAGTTCATAAGCCCATAGCCATGGTAGAGAGTAAAATAATAGAAAGAGTTTCTATTAAGATTTTCATATCAGACTTGAATCAAATGATTAAATCATATGATAGAAATTAGGATTTGACGAGTTCACCCTAATCCTAATCTGATCAGGGCTCAAGATAGAAGAATTTAATCACACAAGTAGCTACACCGAGAGATTTATTTTTAGTTTTGATGGGTTGCCACCATATGTTGCTAGGTGTCATTGATGGATTTTGGGAGTAATTAGAATGATTTAGATGATCGATCATTCTAGTTGTCTGAATCAGAAAAGTTCTGATCCATCAAAAGAAGTTTCGATGATGTCGATGATGAAGATCATGACGTATCCCATTACCATACAGAACTGAACCTAACTGGCTTACACAAATAAGAGTTTAGATCTGGATATCATCAATTGGACTAATCCAGTTCAATTGATTTGAATAAGATTCAATTAGGATCAAAAAAATCATGCTAGCACACGATTGAGCCTAATGTTCTCCTTTTTCTATCATAAAAGTTATCTCGACTGAGCCAAATGAGTTTGTGCTCACTCAAGTACTTTTATTTAGTCTGACTGGAGCTTATCCAAGTTAGAAAAAAACTATCTTAATTTATGAGATAAATTTAAGACAACACCTACCATTTTCTATTATCTGCTAATTCTTGTACTTTGACTTGGTCAAACATTAACCTTTGACCCTTGGATATCTGCCCATGTGTCATGCACTTATTGGAGAGCAGATAGGAGCTTGTCCTCTCTTTGAAAATTAGAAAAAATGGGGTGCATGCCTAGGATGGCGTGCGCCCATGGATAGGGATGCTGGAGTCCCATACAGATGGGACTCCAGGTTATTTCTTGGATTCAAACTAGGTGACCCTCACCTATAAACTTTGACCAGTCTTAGGTGCCACCTTAGGATGAACCTGTGGGCCTCTCATCTGATTGGATCAGATGATGTCATCCCACCAATTAGATTTAGATCTGATTGTATGAAGCAACGTGATTGGTTGGGGTGATGCAGCACTGCATGGCACAACAGAGTCTATAAAAAGACCCTATCTGTGCCCACTTTTGAGTCTCCTCCTCTAAGCCACGCCCCAAGGCTGCCCCTCTTCTTTCTCTACACCACCATCTAGCCCTCTCTCTCCTCTCCATGCTCAAGGAAGTTGGGCCTTCAGATTAGTACGAGTCAGACAAGAAAAGGCTGACGAAAAAGAAAGATTGTAGCACTACTGCAGAGACGACGGGTGATCTTCAAAAGAAGTTTTGAAGATTCTTCAAATCAGATCCAAATTTGATTTTTAGAGAAAAGAAAGAGAAGGAGAAGATCTTGAGATCCAGTCTGAGTGGATATCGGTAGAGGCCAGGCACTTACGTGGTTAGATCCAGAACCTCAGGGATTCGACACGATCATCATCGGGTAATCAGATTACCCAAAATCAAGATAAATTAATTTAGAATTAATTTTATTTTATTTTTTTATTTATTAGATCAGAAAATTAGATATGAAAAGTATCAGATCTGATTAGGATCTAAGAGGTAATTTTTAAAATATGCCTCTCGATCCAATCAGATCTGAACAAATCTAACCTCAAAAAATCAAAATTTTTCTTCAACTGGTATCAGAGCCAGGTTCTTATAAAATTTATTTAGATCTAATTTAATCTAATTAATTAGTGATTTTAGATATCACATAAGATATGATTAGATCTAAAATTAAAAAATAAAAAATTAAAATTAATTAATCTAGATCTAATATGTATGAGATACATAACTAGACTAGGTATAGAATTATTCTATGTGTAGTCTAGTATAATCATATTTTTTATTTGATTAAATATAATTTTTAGATCTATTTATTTTTTATTTTTTGATATTATAAATATTATAATCAGATCTAAAAATAAAAAATAAATTAAATTTAATTTATTCATATGAGATATGATAGTTGCATGTTTAGACAAGTTATAGAATAGTTCTGCAAATAGATCTAGATTAAATTTTATTTGGTAAGATCAAATTTAAATTTAATTTTTTTTAGATGATTATGAGATAATTTAGATCTGAAAAACATGCATGCATGATATATGTGATATATACAAAATATGTTTTAATTAGATCTATTTTTTTATATGAGATATATGCTTAGATCTAATTAGTTTTTGTAGATTAGTTGTATTTCTGATTAAGACGTTCTTCTTGGCCGTCTGATCATTAAAATAAAGTAAAATTTAAAGATCCTCTCCTCCCATTCAATGGGATATTCTTATGATATGTAGGGGTGCTGTGCGTTCGTCCTTAATCAAAAATTGAAAACTTACTTTCTGTAAAATTCTAGATCTTGAAATCCTAGGATCTTATTTATATATTTTATTTTTAAATCCTAAACTTAATTAAGAATTAAGATTATGAAATATATTAGATCTAAAATTGAGAATTTTTAGATCTAATATATGTTCGTAAAACTGGGTTCGAGCTTGGGTAGCTCAATTAGGTCTAGCGGTTGATCAAACCGAATCAAGAGTTGGTTAGATGGGATCAACAATGATTAAATTGACCAGCCTAATAGGATTAAGTCTGGGTCAAGATCGAGTCACGTGAGTGATCGATCAAGCTAAGACCTAATTAGGCTCAGTGGTTAGAGTCTAGATTGTAAGCTAATCCAACTGGTTCTGGCTCAACAATTTGGTGTCTAAGGTAAGTTTGGTAGATACAACTGACTGATTTTTAATTGGAAGCTACTCGAATCGAATGCGTTCTTGTTGAGTTAATGGTATATCCCTTCCACCAGTCTCACTTATTTGGTCATGTTTGTTGACTCAATTCTAATCTAAGGTGATCAATAATCCGAGCTAACCCATGCTAGTAGGTTAGTCATAATAGTTATGACTATGTCAAGTCAAGTTTAATGAGACCTAAATCAATTCTTCCTAAGAAAAGATTATGTCTAAGATCTTCCACCATTGTAGATGTGTGGGCCCTACTCGGGGTTGATTGTTCTCGACTGATTACAGTGGCTTAGTTGCACCGGAAAGATGCAACCATGTCTATTAGGCATTTGATGCTATAGGCTGAAAGATGGATTGGGCTCAATATTTTGGATACAGTGAGAGACTCAATTAGGAATCCAATCTATATAAATGATGGGTCTGACTTAACAAGGAGTAGATCAATATTCCGTACGTGGTGAGATTCATGAATTAGAGATCAAGTTTAGGTGCACCATGATTAGAGAATCATTGAACAAGAGTTGTTCACTCATTGGCTAACCCATCACTAATAAATGTTAGGTGAGGTGATGAGTAAGTCGGTGGGACTGCACCACCCACTAGAAATCAGTAATCATGGAGATTTTCACATCTCTACAGAGGGAGTGTAGAGATTTGAGAAAATAGTGGGAGCTAATTTATTGAAAAATAAAATTTCTACATAAATTGGTTAAGTATTAATTACAATATCTAACTAGAAACTTTGACTCTCTATAGAAAAATATCTGCATCCAATCCACTAGCACTCCTAGACACCCATAGATTGACTGAACCAAATTACAAGGATTGATTCCAAAACTTTAAAATTATTGTGGATTTTGAGAAGTTAACTCATATATTGGACCAGGATCCTCCCACCTTACCAGCTCGTCCATCCACTGAACAGAGAGCATCTCTGGATAAGTGGACTGACGAAGATAATAAGGCCAGATACTACATGTTGGGCTCGATGTCTGATGAGCTTCAGCACCAACATGAAGATATCAGAACTGCTCGTCAAATATTGGCTCACCTATAGGAGATGTTTGGTGAACAGAGTCGTGCAGCCAAATATCAAGTCACTAAATGACTATTCAAGGCTAAGATGCGCGATGGACAGTTAGTCCAAGATCATTGTCTGATGATGATCAAGAACTTGGAAGAGCTTAAGAAGCTCAGAGTGAGGTTGGACTTGGATCTATAGAATGACATAATTCTGTAATCTTTGACTGATGCATATGGGCAGTTCATCATGAACTACCATATGCATAAACTTCAAAACTCCTTGGCCGAACTTATGAATATGCTGGTTATCGCTGAGCTTTCCATGAAAGGTTCTAAAGGCTCAGTACTTGCTATGGAAGGACTTCTTTCAAAAGAAAGTCTTTTGGAAAGAAGAAGAAGTTTGTGAAAAAGCAGAAGATGGAAGGAGGAAAGAAGAAAGAGGTAGAGTCGAAAAAGAAGGCCGCTAATAAAGAAAAGTATTTCCATTGCAACAATGACAGCCACTGAAAGCGAAACTGCCCTACTTACCCGGCCATCCTAAAGAAGAAGGAGGTAGGTCCTTCTGGAGATATGCTCGTTATTGAGTCTAACCTTATGATTTCTTCTACATCCAGTTGGGTGCTTGACTCTGGTTCTAGTGCTCACTTATGCACTTCTATGCAGGATCTTGAGAATAGCAGGAGGCTGAGGGATGGTGAGATGATCCTACGCATCGAAAATGGAGCAAGAGTTGCTGCCGTGGTCGTGGGAACATACCCTCTTCGACTACCATCTGGTTTAGACTTAGTATTAAAAGACTGTTATTTTGTGCCTGCAGCAAGCAAGAATTTGATTTCTATTTCTTGCCTTGCATTAGAAGGCTATGTAATTAGTTTTCTTAAGGACCATTGTAACATTCTTTATGAAAGAAATAAAATTGCAAATGGTTTCCTTATTAACGATCTTTATCAGTTACATGTTGATGTATCTGTTTTTAACTTCGAGCAAAATGTGAATGCCATAAAATCAAAACATCCTAGGGATAGTCCTAATGATAGGTATCTATGGCACCTAAGATTAGGTCATATAGCAGAAGATAGGATTAACAAATTGGAGAAAACTGGGCTATTGAGTCCATTGACTTCCGAATCATATCCAATTTGTGAGTCCTGTCTTCATGGAAAAATGACTAAGCTCCCTTTTGTAGGATATGGGGAAAGGGCCATGGATCTTCTTGCCCTAGTACATATAGATGTGTGTGAAGGGAAATCCTGATTTCTCGGTCCAGGTTCGTCCAGATCTGATTAGATCAAGAGATATATTTCAAAAATTTTCTCTTGATCTCAATCAGATCTTGATATATTTTAGATCTGATTCTTATTATTTTAATAAATAAAATAAAATAAGATAAATTAAATCAAATTTAATTTACCTGATTTGGGTAATCCTATTACCCTGTAGATGATCCTGATTGCAGCGGAAGGTTCTGGATCTTAGCCACGCAAGCGCCTGACCTCTACCGGTATCCACTCGGGTTGGATCTAGAGATCCTCTTCTTCTCTATCACACCTCCAAAAATCAGATCTGAATCTAATCTAGAGGATCTTCAAAACTCTTTTGAAGATCTGCAGTCGTCCTTTTGCAGCAGCGCAGCCTTCTTGCTTTTGATCGCCTTTCCTTGATCTGAATCGCACCAACCTAAGTCCAAAACACCTTTTGGACGTGGAGAGCAAGGGGAGAAGAAGCTATGGCATGGAGAAGGAGGGGAGAGGCAGCCTTGGGGCGTGGGGTTTCTCAATTGCATTCACTTAGGATTAGGGTTGGGCGCAGGGTCTTATTTATAGACCTCTTGTGATCCAACTCCTCTTCCTCTCAACCAATCACAACCCTTTGTGAAATCAGATCTAAATCTGATTGGTTGAAATAGAGACCCCTGGATTCCTCCTTAGAGGGCGCCTAAGACCAGTCAAACTGGATTCTTAGTAGAACTCTGATTGGAATCCAAAAGGGAGGTGGAGTCCTTGTCCAACAAGGACTCCTAGGCGCCTCCTACTTGGGCTCACGCCACCCTTGGCGTGCGCCCTTCTCCTTGCCAGGTTCTGGCAGGGGGAACAGGCCCCCACCAGCTCTCCAATAGGTGCATGACATGTGGTCAAAAGTCAAAGGGTCAATGGTCAACGTTTGACCAGTCAAAGGTAGACTTTTGACCAAAGTCAAAGAACAAGAAATGGCAGGTGACCAAAAATGGCAGGTAATGTCTTACAAATAAGACAACCTATTCTGACTTGGACAACCTCCAGTCAGACCATATGAAGGCCTCTGATTGAGCACAAACTCCTTTGGCTCAGTTAGGACAACTTATTTGTGATAGTAAAAGAAGAACGTTAGGTTCAATCGAGTGCTAGCACGATTTCCTTGAACCTAATTGAATCTCATTCAGATCAATTGAACTAGATCAGTTCAATTGATGATCACCAGATTCAAACCCTTGTTTGTGTGATCCAGTTAGGTTCAGTTCTGTATGGTAATGGGATATGTCATGATCTCTATCATAGACATCATCGAAACTCCTTTCGATGGATCAGAACTCTTCTGATTCGAACAGCTAGAATGATCGATCATCTAAATCATTCTAATTGCTCCCAAAATCCACCAATGACACCTAGCAGTATATGGTGGCAACCCATCAGAGCTGAATGCGAACCTCTTGGTGCAGCTACCTGTGTGATTCAGTTCTTCTATCTTGAGCCCCGATCAGATTAGGGTTAAGGTGAACTCGTCAAACCCTAGTCTCTGTCATATGATGTAATCATTCGATTCGAGTCCAATGTGAAAATCTAAATAGAAACTCTTTCTATTATTTCACTCTACCATGGCCATGGATTTCTGGACTTGATTCTCATGATCATCATAGGGCTACTCCTCTACCACCGAGGTAGATAGATTCCATCTTGATGCAATCCAGTTCCTACAATGAACATGCTATAGCCAACATACACCTCAGGGTTCCATATGGCTAGGAGACTGAGTAATGGTGTAGTCAAACTATAACACCCTCAAGGTGAACTGCCGATGCATCTCAGGTCAAAGAACCAGACACACTACTGCAGCATCGAGTCAGTCATTGACGAGAAGGTAGACTTCCTAATGACTACTCGAGGTGGTCACGCTCAGTGCCCTCGTTCTCTAACGAGTACCTGTACTCTCGCTCCGGTGTCTCCACACCGTAGACTCAAGACTCATCTACTAAAGAGAAGCGATCGTACACCAACCTTTCGGATCAATCACCATCCTCGTGATGATCCTATGGTCGGGAGCTGTTTATGAGTTAATAATGATTATTCATGTCTTAAATTTTCAACTCTTAAAAATATGAATTATCATTACCATTAACTCAAAGGATGTATCACAGACACTAAATACACATGTGTGATAGAAAATAACCCATTTCATTAAATTATAGTCAAAATTATAATTTTGCCCCTAGAAGTGTATTACAAGTGTCAGCCAATTCTGGCTTCTAGGGCACATATATCTAACAATCTCCCACTTGTCCTAAAGCCAATTGGCTATAAGTCTAAGTCCCATCTTCTCAAGGTGGGCTTCGATCTTCTGCTGGCCCAACGGCTTTGTAAGTGGGTCTGCCACATTATCTGTGGAGTTGACTCTCTTGACCTCAACGTAACCTTTCTCAAGGTAATCGCGGATGAGATGATATCGCTGTTTGCTAGGAACTCTTCCAGCACAAACAGTCTGCCAGATGTCGACTTTCGATCATCTATATCGGACATGAAGTCCGAGTCTGTGTATCCTTGAACTAGGAGTTCTCCATTACCAAAGACCAACATCATATCCTTAGTTCTTCTCAAGTACTTAAGGATACATTTCACAGAAGTCCAGTGTTCTTCACCTGGATTTGACTGATATCTGCTTGTGACACTCACAGCATGGGCTATATCAGGTCGTGTACATAGCATGGCATACATGAGGCTCCCTATTGCAGAAGCATAAGGGATCTTGCTCATGCGTTCTATTTCCTCAGGTGTGCTGGGGCACATCTTCTTGGAAAGATGAATACCATGTCTGAAGGGTATTAATCCCCTCTTAGAGTTTTCCATACTAAACCTCTTTAGTACTTCCTCTATGTACATCTTTCTGTGAAAGTCCTAGCATCCTATTCGGTCTATCCCTATAGACCTTAATTCCTAGAATAAAGGATGCTTCACCTAGGTCTTTCATGGAAGAATTCCTTGGACAACCACATCTTGACTGATGTCAACATGGGAATATCATTCCCAATAAGGAGGATGTCATCCACGTACAATACGAGGAAGACAACAGCGCTCCCACTGACCCTTTTGAAAACACATGGTTCCTCTTCGTTTTTGATGAAACCAAACTTTTTGATCACATCATTGAAACGAGTGTTCCAGCTCCGAGATGCTTGCTTAAGTCCATATATGGACCTTTGCAGCTTGCAAACCTTGTGATCAGTATCACTGGATGTGAAACCTAGCGGCTGTTCCATATAGATATCTTCCTCAAGATATCCATTTAGGAATGCCGTTTTCACGTCCATTTGCCATATTTCATAATCGAAATAGGCTGCAACAGCAAGCAATGTGCGGATGGATTTTAGCATAGCTACCGGGGAAAAGGTATCCTGATAGTCAATGCCTTCGCGTTGACTATAACCTTTTGCCACCAGTCTAGCTTTGAATGTCTCCACATTCCCATCTGCACCAATCTTTCTCTTGAAGATCCATTTACACCCAATAGGTACTATACCTTCTGGTGGATCTACCAAGGTCCAGACTTGGTTTGAGTGCATCGAGTCAATCTCTGACTTCATTGCCTCAAGCCATTTCTCGGAGTCGATATCTGATATCGCCTCGTTGTAGGTTTTGGGATCATCTCCATGAGCACCATTACCTATGAGGAACATTTTCTCTACGTCCTCTGAAATAATACCTAAGTATCTTTCAGGAGGACGGAAAACTCTTTCCGATCTACGAGGTGGAGGAGGTAGTGTTCTTATTGGCTCAACCTGATTTGGTTCCACTTGGTCCTTAGCTCTTTCTGCTTGTGAGACTTTCTCATCAAGCTTAATCTGCTTTCCAATGCCGCTATCTTGAATAAACTATTTTTCAAGAAATATGGCATGTCGACTCACAATCACATTGTGGTCTTCTGGAATGTAGAAATAGTATCCTAATGACTCTTTAGGATATCCTATGAATCGAGCTCTAAAGGACCTAAACTCTAACTTGTCCGCTTGTTGTCTTTTGACATAAGCCGGACAACCCCAAATTCTGAGATGACTCAGACTTGGTTTCTTACCGTGCCATATCTCATACGGTGTGGTAGGAACGGTTTTAGAGGAAATCCTATTCAGTAAATAGATTGAAGTTAATAATGAATGTCCCCAAAGAAAATCTGGGAGGTCTGTGAAGCTCATCATGGATCGAACCATATCCAATAGAGTCCGATTTCTCCGTTCTGAAACCCCATTGAGTTGAGGTGTTCCTGGTGGAGTCCATTGAGAAACTATGCCATTTTCCTTAAGATAGTCTAGGAATTCCCGGCTAAGGTATTCACCTCCTCGATCTGATCGAAGAACCTTAATGGGTTTTTCAATTTGTTTTTCTACTTCATGTCTGAATTCTTT